>CM070770.1:5582525-5587525 GCA_036346955.1 Dipus sagitta
TCCACAATAAAGTGGTGAGAGGTTGAGGAAGACTCCTAAGGTTGACACCTGGCCTTCACATGCAGGCATAATGTGTACATGTACCCGTACACATGTGTGCACCCACAGACATATGAACATGTGTACTACACACACTTGCCCATACAAAACCACATCAATTCTTCTGGTGTTCATTGGAATGCGTTTAGTGAGTAGAAAGAAACTCTTCTACATACTCGGTCCAGTTTCATGGGAGTAAATTACAGATGAATCAAAGCCTCAAGATGCACTGACAGCATGAGATGGGAAAGATCCCAGCGCATGAGGCTGTGTCCATGTGGAAGTGCCCCATGTGTGGGCACCTGCATGATACCAGATCCTTTCAGAAAAGCAAATTCCAGATGAGAAAGAACTTGTCGAGTGTGTATGATCTCATGCCTGGAGGATAGTGACTGAACACAGAAGTCTCCCGGGCATCAAAACTTGCTGATCTTTTATGGCAGGATGACATTGGCCAAATGCGACAGTCCAGCCTTAGAAGACTCCACATGCTTAGTAGTAACTCCTTCGCTGTCATGCATGCCTGCCTTGGTGTCTACTATAAATCTTGAGTTACAGGATTAGATGGAGGGACAATATACACCCAGGAAGGGAGGTTTGTATGGGCTGCTGGTGAATATGGGGGTTCGGATATCCTGTCACACTTACAGTATTAGCAGAAGGCCCACCAGGACACACACAGAGAAGGCACCTTTCTGTGGTGTTTTCAAATAGCTTGTGCTAGACCTCCAATTGTATTTGTTTATATCCTCTTCTGGACAAGTCACTACTTTTTGTCATTGGCATGTGATAGATGCTCAGTGAATGTCTCCCATTGAAGAAGTATGGAATGGTATGTCTAAGTGCCAGAGAACTCTGGTTTCTATAGCACAAAGCTATCCTATGACCAGGGTTGAGTCGCAGCCAGGTTTCTTAAGGAAGAGAACCTGTGTGGAGCTGGCAGGATGAAGATGAGTTTGCCATGCCAACAATCCAAGGGTTGCCGGGCGTGCTGGTGCATCTGTTTCATCCCAGCACTCGGGAGGCAGAGGTGGGAGGATCGCGTGAGTTTGAGGCCAGCCTGAGACTACATAGTGAATCCCAGGTCAGCCTGGGCTACAGTGAGATGCTACCTCAATCAACGACTGCCCCCCCCCAAAAAAAAAAACTGAGGGCAGTATTCTGAACAGTGGCCCCAGAACTTTCTTTTTCCTGGCTTTTCTATGAGCAGCTTGGGTAGGGTGGCTGTTGGTCATGGGGGGGGCATAGTAAGGCAAGTTTTGAGGTCCCACAGCACTCCCGGGAGCAGGCCCTGCATGCCAGGCTAAGGATCTGGAGAGAGGCAGTAGGGGACTGAAGCAGGGCTGTCTCAGATTTGCATTTTACAGAGATCCCCCGGCAGCAGTTTGAGGCTCTGCCACAGTTGTCCTTGCATTATGTCTAGTTGGGCCACCCTCCAGGGACCCTGTATGGTGGGCCCCACATTGCACACTGTTACAATGCGATCGGGCAGCTGTGACAACATCTGTACCAAGCATGAGGCGGCATTTGGTGGCGGGGAAGAAATGGGGGGCAGGGAGGGAAATGAAACCAAGAATGGTTTTTTAAGCACTTGCTTTATTCTTGCTCTAAATGCGTGCTCTCCCTGAACCCTGTGGATGGAATTCTATTCTGTCTAAGCCCGCTGGCATTGTGGACTGCTTGTCTTGAAGCTTGTGTCAGGCAAGAGAGAGGGAGCTGCTCAAAACACCCTTCCCTAGACTGCTGGGCAGGAGGGAGGGACACTTGGTGGCTGGATGCTCTTCAGGGGTGTTTTCTTGGAGCTGTTGTCTGGTGGGCGGGGAAAGAATTTGACTTTTAAACACAGAACTCTGAGGCAGGAGGACATCTCTTACATTGTGTTTACATAGTTTCCTTAATCTAAACGCCATTCCGAGAGCCCTTTCTAGGGAGGGAAATGCACACAATCTTACTTATAAATAGCCCTGCCCTGCTCAGCAAGGAACTGCCGCACCGAGGAGCCCGGCTCTCCTCCCTCCAGCTCTGGCTTGGAAGGATGCTGTCAGCTGCTCGCTAACACCCTTTCCCCAGTCACTGTGGGCAGAAACAATACCATCTTCCCGAAAGGAAACAAGCCATAAAACCCTCCCCACCCTAGGACTTCCCAGAGGAGCTTTCCCATTCCCGCCCAAAACGTAGAACCCTCTTTCCTAAGGTGAATGGCGTCAGCCTTCCAAGAGCAGGGTGCAGAAACTGCCCGTTCAGTCTCCCAAGCCTCCTTCCCTTTCCCTTTCTTTCCTTTCTTACATCGCTTTTCTGTTCCATATATCTTGCGAAGCTCTGACCAAGTGTTTAAATGTCAGATGATAACATGAAAATGTTTTTATAATGTGCCCAATTAGCTTCAGGGTTATGATTGTGTGTGTGTGTGTGTGTGTGTGTGTGTGTGTGTGTGTGTGTATTTTAAAATGAATAGGTGGAGATGTTTTGCTTTTTCTCTTCCCTTTTTAAACAAATGTTATGCTTTATGGTGGCACGATCTTGCCTTTACAGTATCGATAAATGCAGGTACACCTGCACTATAAAATCCACTTTACATGAAGCAGGCCATTCCTGTTTTATAGCCCATTTTTCACCCATTGTCCTCGAGTCGTGTCATAGGTGTGTCGTAATGTGCTGGGGAGGTGGACGCCTCGAAGACCAGTTTAACAGAATGGTCTAATTTTTGCCAACTTTAGTGCCAAAATCTGTATTGAAAGAATGCAGGACTGATGTCCCAGGGGACACACGATATGGTGTCACTTCCCTGAAAATAGCCAAGATAAACATCTATTTCCAGATCACTTGCTCTTACAACATGAATTCTACCTCTTTTCCAATCCCCAAGTCACAGTTCCTGTTTTCTAACTATTTTAATGTTAACCTGGTTGACATTTGAACTTTCCTGACTTTTCCTCAGACTTGAAGATTTTATTACAGCGCCTGCGGAGGAGGCCAGATTCCATTGCGAATATAATGACACTCTTGGAGCCTGCAAACCTGCAAACTTTTAAAAAGAGACGCGAGGCCGATTGAACAGTCCTGCTGACGGCAGCGAGGGCACAGACGGGCCATTGAAAATCCCAAGATGTGGCCAGACATAGTGCCACGAGGCTGCGCGTGGGGAGTGGATGCTCCCTGTCCAGGGAGGAAGCAGAACAGGACGTGTTGCTTTCACTTGCCCTTCCACGCGCAGGGAAGGCTGGTCTGCATCAGTGTGTCACCACGCAATTAGAACAAAGAGTACCTCCAATAAATTTAATGTTTATGAGAGGCTTGTTACCTTTGGCAACGTCCCTGGAGATATAAGATAGTATACCCACAGCTCATTTCATAGACATTTGAAAGACTTTGAGAAGATACGATGTGCCACCCTGTGTGTGCAGGTCCCCATTTCACACTAACCACATGGTCATACCCATTCTATAGGTAGAGAGACTGAGAGCTGGCTACCTGATGAGTTCCGTGGAGGCTAATGCACCTCCGCTGCTTGAGATAGATCCCACTCCCCGTCACGGGTTGGGCGTGACAGTGCGATCTACACCGTGAAGGGCTTTTCCTGTAATCTTGCAGCGCCCTGTCTCTGGAGGACAGGTGGCTCCCCCATTTCACAGATGAAGCAGAGGACAGTGGGAGAGATGAGTTATGTGGTTGCAAGTGCTGGCATGGAGACTCACGGCCATGCCACTTCAGGGCCCGGACTTGGCCAGGTCATGGGGCAGCTAGACTGTGTTGTCTCAGAAGAAAGAAGCACGCCATGTGCAGGTGGAGGGTGGAGGCTCTGAAACGGAACTGAGCTGGATGGGGCTGGGAAGACGTGGTTCTGCTGGCTTTGTGGTACCTTTTCCTGGCCTCATCTCTTCCACCACTCTCTCGTCTACTTTGCTGTGGCCTCGAGGATTTGCTCTCCTAAATTTATCTGTGAGCACTGCTGGAGGGTAGAGACATGGCCTTGGAGGCTGTATTGAATAACGGCTTCCTCCTACTACTGTACACAAGTGTGCACACACACACATAAGCTTAATATAAATAGACTATTTATATGTATATATATATATACGTGTGTGTGTGTGTGTGTGTGTGTGTGCGTATACATATTTATACATACATGCAGCACAAACAAAATGTAGTTAGTTGACTTTTAGTGTGCACATGCCCCAAGTGAAGTTGCCCACTCCACAGGTGCAGGCCACTAGTCTCCCTTCTCACAAGGACACGGATGGCTGTGGGGGGGGGTCTGGAACCCACACATTTGCTGGCACACTGGAGCTATGTCTACAAGGGGTGGTGAAGACTTTGCCTGCTTGAGGTTGAGTGGGTCCCCTGTTTCATCTTTTCTTGTCCTTGGTGAGATGGTGAAGGACTGGACTTGCCCCTACTATCCCAGTGGGCTAACCGCATCTTGTGCCAGTCTGGAATGCTCAGAAGTTTGTCTGGCATCCACCTTCTCTACCCATTAGTCCACACAAAGGGGCTGAGAGACTCAGAGAAGGGTTGGATTCATGGAACACAGCTCCGGGGTCCCAATGTAGAAGGTGGGCTCTCTTGGTCAGCAGCCGTGCCTGGACAGGCTTGGCCCAGGCTTGCCCTCAGCCTTCATCCATCTCTTCAACTGGACTGAGTAGTCCCTCAGGGCTCTGCTGCTGGCCCATATGGGACCTGGTGACTTGGGCTGTACCTGTCCTTAGAGTTTGAGGTCCACGTGTTGAGGTTCCTGTGACATCTAGGAAAAAAAATAAATGTGTCTTACACATTGTTCTTCCTCCTTTTGCTTTTCACTTCTGGTGGAGTGGAAAGAGATCAGGACATAGATACCGAAGCCCTGAGGAAAGTGTCCTTGGTCTCCTGACCATGTGATCTTGGAGGTGTCCTTTCCCTTGGTCTACTGACTGTGATCTTGGAGGAGTCCTTTTCCTTGGTCTACTGACCGTGAGATCTTGGAG
>CM070770.1:5590025-5875025 GCA_036346955.1 Dipus sagitta
GCGACCCTGCTGGCAGTCGCAGTAAATATGCCATCTTGAGACTGTAATGATACATGCCGGCACTCTGGCTCTTGCTGACTGCCCGATTCCTGCGACAGGCTGGGGGGAAAATGGGCTGAAAACGTAAAAATAAAGTAAAGACCACATGGTAAGAATGTGGAAATTAAAAATAAAATCTCCCATTGAACAGCACCTCCCTCTCCAATGTCATCCAAGACAGAGTTTCCTTTATCACAATGTGGCTTAAGAGGTGAGTCCTAAAGGTCTTCTTAAATAAAGGGACGGAAGCAGAAGGGGAGCCCTGGCTGGCCTGGCAGCGCCAGACAGAGCCAGCAGCTTGCTGTGCCCTAGAAGAAATTTCCACTGTCTTTGGTGACTCCTTGGAGAGCGAGAGACCAAGTGCCATCGGTCCACTTTGGGAAAGTCCGAGTCCACTTCACAGAGAGAAGCAAAAAATGTGAAAATGTAGCAAGACTGTTTTGTCGCACTAAGAATGTATGAGAGAGAGAGATAGAGGGAGAGAGAGAGGAGAAAGAGAAAGAAAGAGAGAGAAAGAGATCTCCTTGAGTGTGTCTAGGTGGATACAAAGACTTCTGTTCCTAGTTCCTTAAATGTATCTTTGTTCTTGAACACAGCAGAGGTAAAGGGGGGGGGGGGCAACTGGCCAGCTCAGGAAGGTAAGTGGCTTTAGAGAGTCTCCTTTGCAAACCTCTCATGCCCCAAGCCAGGGAAACTAGACGGTGGAGGAGCAACAGCTTGAGAAGACAAGGAAAGTCTGAGATTCAGCATTCCCGGTAAATCACAGTTTGCCCTATTAAGGGATCAAATTCGGGGTCTAAGGGCAAGCCGAGTCAGGAGGTCTGTGGAGAGGGATCAGGGAGTGTCTGCCTCGCTGTGAAGCCCCACACTTATCACGGGATGAAGAAATGTCCTCATGGCTCCCCAGGCCAAATGAGATAATAGGTCCCCTCTTCTGTCTCCAGAACAGAATATTTTCAAACTTACAGTATAATTGGAGCGATCCTGGAGCTGGGTTTTAAATTACCTCTTTCCAATGGTGAACCCAGCTAATAGGAAACCCAGAAATCCAGTTGCCTAAGTCAACTGCTAAATTTTTAAAAACTGAAATACAATATGTTACACTGCATCCCCCCCACCAGCCCCCAGCATCTTAAACACCCCTCTCCTTTAAAAATCTCCGGAGTGCTAGGCTACACTAGTTATTACCAATTGAATTTTCAATAGCCAACTTTCCAAGCCCTAACTTTGACAAATTTTATTTCACATTTGTCAAAGGAAATAAAGCTGACAGCATTACAGGGACTGTATACTAAAAGTAGTATCTCAATTCCAACAGTCTGTCCGACCTTTCTCTCCCTAGGGGAGCATTAAATCTGGACCCAATTCACAGCTTTGTTTGAACACTATATTTTGCCTTTTCTTTGCACCTTTGATATTTATTTCAGTGTTAAATCTATTCTTCCCTTCATCTATTACCCTGTTTTATTTCTGTTTTTGAGAACCTATATTTTTACTAATAAATATTCACTACACCATTTCATCCGGTACTTAATATGCCCAGTGCATGTTTTCTGTGCTAACTTCGCAACAGATTGAGTGGACATTCCACTGTTGCAGAATAGTCATAAAATTCAGGAACTTATAAAACCTACCTTTCCCCTTCCACCATCGCTTTGCTACAGTGTATTTTTCCTCTCTCTCCTCCCACCCCCCCTGGCCTTGGCAGCCCTGAGCAGAGTCACAGCTCCCCCCTGTGGCCTCCTGGGGGGATGGCTTCCCAGTCACACCCGAGACTCCCACCTCAGCCTCCTGCTGCTGAGGTTGTGTCCTGGGGAATATATTTTGAACCCAGCTAGCAGGCACCCATTTAAGGGCAGAGAGGCAGGTGAAAAAGAAAACAGACATGGGAAAAAATGCTATCCTGCAAACATAAGCAATAAACATGTGCACAACACTCACACACAAGCCGTGATTTGTGGCCATGCTTGCTCTGGGTCAGTCTCCTGCCTCACAGCATGCAGTGCCTGGCATTTCCCGAGCTGGTATGAGGAGCTTGCACACGAGCTGGTGTCGGGCAAACTAAGACACAAAAATGTGCTTTGTGGTCATATTTTGGTGGCATCAGGACAATCCCACATAAGGACTTTCCTTACTGGACTTGAGTACATACCTAGTTTCGCAGAAATACTTTTCACTTGAAATAAGGTAGAATGATGCCCAACTTAAAAAAAAAAAGCTTAACATATGACGGTGGCTCAGCTGGGACTCTGGAACACACACTGCACGCATCTTTGATCTCTTGCATCGCATTAAGTAACAAAGACCAGAGCACTTCAGATATGTACTAGATGGGCTGTGTTTGATCACAGTAAAATGGTTCGTCCCATTTCGGACTATGGATCCCCGCATCATTGATTTTTCCTTCCTGGCCCCCTCCCCCGAAAGAAGGGACTCTTTTAAGTATGTCTGATTCTTTTAATTAGATCATTATTGCTATTGTGATGTTGCTCCAACATAATCGCTTATGGATAGCATGGGGCTTTTTAACAGTAGATGTCATGCTGCCCTCAGTATCATTTGGGAAAATACACCCAAATAGTTAAGTCTGAATAATAAATATGGCAGCTTTGATGCGCACATATGTGCATGCGTGTGCCCCCCAATGCCACACACACATACATATACCCTGTTTGAAATCACTTTTGGAAAATACTTTCATTTCTTGCTCCTTAGGAAATGGGCTACCAGTAGTCAAAGCACAGGGATAGAGTATGCATAAGAACACAAGTAGCCAGAGAACAAAACTGGGCCAGAGCTTCTGTCAGAGTGTGAAATCTCGGCAAAGTTTTATCTGCTGAACTCTGTTAGTGGAAGGGAAACCTTGCAATCTGCAGCTTCCCCCGCTACGACTAGGGTCTCTTGGAGTTCTCCTCCCTCCTGCTGAACATCCTTCTCTTCTTTTTTTTCCCCCTGTTACCCTCACGACATCTATCTATTATTCCCTTCTTGTGTGCATTGTTTTTAATCATGTGACTTTAACTTCAGCTGGATGAATCTTGACCATCTATTGGTTGGACCAGGGTCCAGTGTTGCTCAGTGATGTTGCTGGCGCACCTGTGAGCGTGCAGAGGGAGTTGTTCGCACACAGGCTTCCCCATGCATTAACTGTAACTTCAGGCTGGATTTGTGTGTGAGAACAGCTGTGCATTACAAAAAAATTATAGCCACTGATTTCAAGTTAATAACTCTTAAAGGAAATACATATACTAAATGACAATTTCCAAAGACAATAATTAATATAGTAGATCTCTTCAGATATCAATGTTTATGATGTGACTAATGGTGGAAAGTACCTTTTATTTGTTTCTAAGGAATGACAGCATATTTTATTCGGGAAACTTAAGCATTCAGGCCTAGGCAACTCAAAAGTATGAAAGAGACTGTTCTTAGCATGTGTAATGTAAGTCCTATGGCTCTGCCTCTTAAAGTATGTTAAATAATAAATAACTTATTAAAGCATGTTCAATGTCATAATGGCCTTTTTCATGAATTGTTGTAAAAGAGAGATTAGAAAAGTAGAAGAAGAAGTCTTCAGGGGAAAATAACTGGAATTTCTAGCAGTAGGGTTGCGTAATGGTTCTATATTTTTTAAATGTGCCTATCCTCCATTCATAGTCATTTAAGTGCTTAAATAAGCACAATAAATGTAAATAATTTACTGCTTTGCAAACAGAAAATTGGGCAGAAAAGTAATTTTGAACAGCAAGTTGGCTTGGAATCTCCGATGATTTGGGACCTTGTAAAATGCAACTGACAGTCTGTTCATTACGCCCACCGCTGTCGAGGCTTCCTCCGTTCATTAGCGATTAATTCAGACAGATATTTAACTTAATAAGGTAGGCAAATAAACAAAAAAATCGCTTTCTGTGCCTTAAGGTTTTTAGACCTCTAATTGCTTTTGTGCCCTAATTATCAAGATTAACACCTTATAGAGTTCACACTCTCTTTTCTCCTTGCAGGGGAAAACAAAACAAAACAAAACAAAACAGAGTACCATCATGGCATTTTCAAATCTCTTAAGTGGGTAGGGGAAAGGGTTAAGGATTTTCCCTCTGAAGACAAAATGACCACCTAGCAAAATGAGAGATTCTAGCTTTATAGCTAAGTTGTGCATGAATTTCTGAAGTGCTCAGCTGAGTGAAGCAGCCACCCACAGCAGTGCTGAGAACACAGCTTGGAGGAGACCCTGGGCTGGGAGTCACCCCAGCTCATGGCGAAATCAGACTTTCAGGAGGACTGAGCTGACTTCTCTCTTTCTGTCTTCGGCTGCATCTGTGAAATGACAGTGACATTAATCAAAGGTTCTCTGTGTGTCTCTTAGAGTTAAAAGTTCACATTAACTTAAGGTCGTATGTAGTTGTCAACACTTTATAATTAGCGGCAAGCCACATGCAGGTCCTTTAACAGTTACTGTAATAATATTATTCATAATGGATTCGTTTGGTATTCATGTGGATATAATATGTAATTCCATTGTAATTTAGCATTAATTAATGTCCACTTATTGTACCATATTATAGTATAGGAAACAATTTCTGATAAGAGACACCAGTGTAATTTAAGGGCAAATCTGATTGTCATTTGAATAATGATATACATTGCTTCATGTCTCGGTGCTTCCGTCCCCACCCCCAGCCCCTGTGTGCATGAGGCTGAGGACTCAGGACTTTCATACACATGTGCACACATGTGCACACTCGCCGTTCTCACTCTGTGTCCACGGAGCTGAGCAGACGTTATAAAGAGGACCTTCGTTTGAAGAGACTCGAATCCCTTCCTAGCCATTACTGCAGGGTGCTAACACTGGTCTCTGTTAGAGTTCACGTTGTTAACGTGATCCCTGCACAAACTGTGATCCAGTAACCCTCCCACCAGATCTCAGTAAGTCAGCTGTCCTTTAGCAGAACCTATCCTTTTTATATGACAGTCACAAAGAGAATTTAGAGATAAAAGCAGATCTCTTTCCTCTCTCTCTTTCTATCCATCTAGATAGCTTTGGATACCTGCATATATCTTCTTGCCCACCTGCTTAAATAGGAATACAGTTAAAGGTGAGTGCTCAGGGGTTCAGGTAGGCCCCTTGTGCCCAGCAGCGTGGTGAAGGTGCACAAGTTGGAGGTGGCAGGCTAGCAGAGTTGTAGCTGCCTGCTGAGCCTTACAATGCACACCCCGCCCCAGGCCTCCAGCTACTAATTGCTATTTGCTGGGTTGGGAGGCAGACCTGATACCCCCCAGCCAGCTTTCCCTCTTGAACTCGATAGCATATTTCACCCGTTCTTGTAGCGTTGTGGGATTTCAAAGCCTCCTCTTCCTTTAATTCTTTTCTTTCTTTAATGGGTGACTGGATAAATTCAGCGGTGGGGTTCGGTGACACTGGGACAGCAGCTAAGTCTATGACGCTCTCTCGCTGTGTGGTTTCAAAATCCCACACCATATGTTTTCTCACTGGAATGCCTCATCTTGCAAAATTACAGGAACCGAAGCTTAAAAACACAATTAGGTAGTCTAAAATGAAGTATTAAAGAAATACCACATTCATTCAGATGCCTGCAAGGTTTTCTTCCTCTTCTCTCTTTTGGTTTTGTTTTGTTCTTGGAGCATTAAAAAAAAAGAAGAAGAAAAGAAAAAAAAAAAAAAACCTCTGCTGTATTTGATTTTTGTACTAATCATGGCCCACATTTTTTGGATTATGTTATATAGGCTGTGGTTAAATTATAAATGAAAGAGTGAGCTACCAGACTTCTTGTCACTGCAGAACCTTTCATGTTGTTACAGAAATGCAAAAAAAAAAAAAATTGTTTTGCGATGAAGGGTCCCCTCACTTACTTTGTTCAGCTTAACGTATATAGGCCGACAAGGAAAGCAATTTGTAGAAATGTTTTTTTGCAATATTTTGAAAATAACAGCATCCGCTCTGACCTCTGAGGAGAAAATGAAAGAAAACTAAATACATGCTGTGTGTACGTGCCTGCATCTCACCGCTCCGCTGGTCTCTCCTGCTTGATGAGTTCTCAGGAAACACACAGATATGCATGTCTGTACACACACACACACACACACACACACACACGAGAGAGAGAGAGAGAGAGAGGGAGAGGGAGAGAGAACCTACTCCACATTTAGTTTCTTACCAGCTTAGGATCAAAATGGAGGGTTTCATGTACAACAGACCTTAAAGCCACCTCCTTCAACACCCAGATCCTTCTCTTTTCAGTTGTTAAAAAAGAAAAGAAGAAAGGCAACGAAATGCAGTGTGATCAAGAGTGTGGGAAAAGGAATCAAGGGACAGGTTGTAATCTCCTTTCACTTTTGTTTTCCAGCTGAAGTTATTTCAGAGTCACTGTATGTGAAAATATGGTAAAGTGTATTAGAGACATTTTTTTTGTGTCACAATACTCAGAGCTCTTGACTGAACTGCCACTTTATGACCTGATCCTACAAGACTAAGTTTTTAAGATATCATTTATATTCACAATTTGATGAAATATTGAGTTTATAGGCAATGGCACTTGGGTCCCTGATAACTACATTGCTTAAGAGACTAGCTATGGTTCCGGCACGAAGAATAATTTTCTGCATGAAATTTATGGGCATGCTGAAACATTGGGTTAATTTGTCCCTGAACTTATGGCAACTGGCATGGGACAAAAAGGTTAGAGGAGCCTGGGCCTCCCTGTGGAATGCCGCCATGGAGGCCCCTTCCCGCGCTCTTTGCTGGCGGAAGAGGAGACGCTCCGTGTCTGCTGCAGTGCTTGGGTTGCTCGCTGTAAGTAGTGAGCCCTGCGCAGAAGGCAGGAGCTCTTTTGCCCTTCATTCCTGGGTTAGAGTGTTCTTGGATGTCTGAGAGCATTTGATGTGTGAGTGAAAGCAGTGCAGGGAAACACCTTTGCCTTAATTGCCTTTCAGTCCACAGCGATGCAGGTGCCTCCTCAAGGAAATAGAAAGAGCCATGCCCACAGCCCCCACCCTCCTGTGTGCCCTGCCACGCGCCAGTGGGCTCAGCTTTTGCTGCCCTGGAACCAGCCTTAAGGACTTTGGGGCGTCATCGGATGAACTGCCTTCCCAACAACAACTCGTCTTTAGCAGCACGTGGTGGGGTTTGGTTAGGGGCTACCTCTGAGCAACGCGAACTTGGCCTTGCTGGTGTCTTACACTAATACCTTGGTTCCTGTTAGGAATCAGGATACCTGGGAAACAGCCTGAAGCCATACAGCTGATGATTTCAGCGAATTTGCATCTTTTCAACAGTAATGGGGATGGCTTCCACAAACGCTCCTGGGCTCTAAATAGATGTTAAGTGGTTGTTTCTAGTTCCTTCCCTCTTGGCTCCCTGGAAACCCAGCTCCCCACCCACCCACTCCAGGGCTTCAGCTGAGCCACCAGGTGGCAGAGACCTGCCTGGGCCTGGCAACCCATCCTTGAGACAGGAGCAGGTTTGTTAAGCCAGATGCCTGGGGTAGGGCACCAAGACTGGCCTGGGTGCCTCGTGACCCTGTCCCGTGGCCATAGGAAGGGGAGCCACTGCGATCTTCCTACCCCAGGCCGGCTGGAAGCCTCCCCAGCCCTCCGCTGTTGGCCACAGGACATTTGCCCCCTGCAATGGGGAAAGACCGTTTTAGTCCAGGAAGACTGAGCAGAGATGAGGTGGGGGGAGACACGCCTGCGGTTGGCAGCCTGAAGCTGCGCAGCTGTTCCCAGGAAGGACACCCGGGCGGGCTGCAGCTTCTGTCTGAGCTGGTGGCGGGGACCATGGGGACAACTTGTGGTTTTGATTAAAGGTGGAATGAAGTTTTGTGTTCTGTAAATGAACCAGATGTTTGTTCTAATTCTTTTACTGTCCTTCTGCCATCTCCTGGCTGGTCAGTGTTGCCAGGGAGGGCTGCGTGGCTGTCAGTGCATCAGACATGCCAGGCTTCCAGGGTACCCTGATGGCTCCCCTCCCCGAGGCTCTAGGGCAGGTTCTCTCTGAGATGATGCCCTTGTGCCAGTCTCCCCAGCCACTTGGGAGACTAAAATGTAGTGTGTACTGTGCTGCGGCCATCTTGAGGTATTCCAACCCCTTTTCTTCTGTGGATTGGGCAAGGCCTGTGGGATCCCTGGCTCTCTCTCTTTACTGGAGAACTTGTGTTACGAGGGGCTCACGTTAACTTCTGTGGTGTGTGTGTGGCAAGCTGAAGGTCAGACTATCTGGATTTGTCCAGCAGGGGTGTGTGTGACCATGGCGTGCGTGCCCCAGGAGTCCTGTGATGATCCTGTGGGGCTGCCTTTGTCCTGGGAACGGCCTTCATAAGGAGGCAGGCGTCAACTTGCATGTCCCTCAGTGCTCTGAAAAAACAGAAACCTTTTCCCAAGTCAGTCCAGGAAAAGCGCATTGTTTATTGACCCCATCCATAGCACTTGAATCTTTCCTTTAAATAATGTGGCTCAGCTCCACAATGTATTAAGAGTCAAAGACCCTTAGCTTTTTAATAAAGTTGATTTATGACAAAACCAATTTTCTGAAAATGTAACTTTCATCTGTATTTAATATATGTGAAAATTATACTCCAAATTTAAATATATGCCAAATAAAATTAAACTTATCTTCCTTGTTCATTAAGGGTCAACTTGCGAATAGATGACCCATTGAAAAATACTTGGAAGAAAGAGTTTTCTTCCGATTTTGTGTGTTTTGTCATGTTCTTGCTCCTGGGTGGGGGGCACTGACTCCCTTCATTACAGAACCCCACAATGAAGGGGGAGGGTTCTTCCCTTGCTGGGTTCATTGTCTCATGAGAAGCTGAAGAACAAGAGGAAAGAATGAAATGAGACCCTGTCGTTATTGGAACGAGAAGCCAATCAGGAAGCAGCTAAGAACCAGGAGGGCCTGGAGTTCCTGGCCTGAGAGTTCTGCCAGGCAATTTCTGCAGATCATAGTGGACCGGACACTGGAGGGGATCAGGAAACAGAGAAACTGAGTTCGCTGCGCTGAGAGGACCCCACCAGTCAACTGCTGCTCATCAGAGTGACCAGGGCATAGGGCACTGGATGGGGAGAGGATGTCCTCACAGGTGTCTGCTAGGCTCAAAGGCTCCTCCCTGCCCACCGATGAGGGCGGAAATGAAAGCCCGGGGCAGCTCCCCTCACGCAAGTCAGCAATCTGCCAGGCCCTGCTGGGTAATGTGTTAGGCACTGTGAGCCTGAGTCCTCCTCTGAACTCCAGGAGGAAGTGACTGGTAAAGAGCTACTACTTTCATAGGGGAACTCAAATAACAGCAGGCCCCCTGCCCTGCCCTCTGCTGCCCAGGTCAGCCTTCCCCAGGGCCTTGGCTGGCAAGTCCCCATACCACACTTGGGCTGGCTTCACAGCCACCCCCTTCCATCACCTTGAAAAAAGTGTAATGCACAAAACTTAACAGCTGATAGCAGTTCTTTTCCTATGTGCCTTGAGATTCTTCCTTCATCTGATGCATCCGTATTCCTTAAAAGCCATGCCGGCAGAAACAAACTAAAAAAATAAAACCGCCAAAAACCTATTTTGCTACTAATCATAACATATTAGCTTCTCTCCTAATTAGAGAATAGATTTCATTTAACATATAAATACTTAACATGCTCCGGGTTTAGCTCATTTAAGAAACTCTTCCTTTATCCATGCTTGTTTTATTTAAGGCATATATGTTAACCTTTGCTTCACGCTTTGTGCATCTGTAAGACGTACACATGCACGCGCAGGGCGGCCACCTCTCCGATCAGTTCTACTTATCAGTCAGTGTGCTCAGCTGTCGGGAGACAAATGGCTCACAGCAGAAAGCGTCCCCATTGCTCGGGTGGGGGCTCTGACAGAATTTTAACTCCTCAGATGTGCCCCTCGGCTCTGACCCCACTTGTGGTTTTCGCTTCCTCTTCCCACCCCCACTCACTTCTCTGGGAGCCCCTTTACTTTCGTCCACACTCTCACTCTGACCTGTGCTACTCAGGATGTTTTGAGATGAAGTCATTGCTGGTTTGAGTTATGGGAGACATGTTAATGCTCCCAGTTGGACCAGCGGTGCTGGGCCCTGACTGCCACCCCGAGAAACAGGATCGAAGGCGAAGGCTGCTGAGGGGATGAGCCCCACAGAATGGTCCACGGCAACGTAGCCAGGGAAGGAGCAGAGGAGACTCTTTCCAGGCGTGCAAGTCAACACAGAAAGCACCTTCCTTCAAAAGTGGCATTTTAATGGAAATTCCCAGTAGGTGATCATGGATCACACTATCAAATGGAACTTGAAATACAAGCCTACAAGTATACATCCATATATGTTCCTGGGTGGATGCATGTTAAGGGAAGCCACCTTGAACTCTGTAAGAATTACAGAATTCTCTTTGTTACAGTGGCCTGCTGCATTATGGGGTGGGAATCCACATGCCCTCAGGTCTGTCCAGCCCACCTTACAAAGCAGTTTCTGAAGGCAAATTCCCTCAGTACCTACATTGTCATTCTAGAGGGGGGGGGGGGAGATGGTGGAGGGGAGGGAGGGAGATGACCGCTCCAGCCCCCAGGGTTATAACAAACCTATGACCCACACACCTTACAACATAGCATCCAGATGTCCAAAAACATTTTTTGTTAACTCTGTGAAATTTGATAGAATGTGAAATGTGATCCTACATGAACTCAGCGACATACATTGTAAAACACAGTCCGGGTTCTATGTGTAAAGTGTCAGGAGTTTTCCTGAAGGCTGAAACCCTCAACAAAGCCCTGGGGGGTCTCATGTGGGATCTGCCCCTGGGCCTCCTGGACCCTGTTCTTTTGTTCCTGCTGCTCATTCTCCCAACACACTCGTGCACAGACATTCATTGTCTTTCCTGATGAAAATTACAGCAGCCAGTAATGTTTTGTGGTCACAGAATTCATAAATGATAGACACAACTCCCAAGTTCCAGTATCTGTTTGTGAAGACATAGGCTTTGTCTACAGCGGATGAAGGAAGCCTCCCCACAGCCCCGTGCCTCTGGCTCACCTGAAATCAGCAGACAGGTGATTGGGGTTACTTGTCCCCACCTGTGTCCCCACAGGCTCTGACCTCCTGGAAGCCAAGCTCTCTCGCCTCTGTCAGGACCAGCAGCTGTGTTAATGTACTGAGGATCTACAGCTACTGAGACTGTAAATCCCGAGGCATGCAGAGGCCTGGGTGACTTTAGGGACAAGGGCCTCTGGCCTATGAATGGAGAGCATGAGGTCCCCAGGCAGCAGTGTTTGGCATCCACTCCTGGGGTGTGATGGCAGGGACAGTGTGGGAGGACCGGGAGCAGTCTTCCACAGCCGGCTCCTTTCCCTCACAGGAGCAGGCAAGCTCAGACAACGACCGCACAGTGATGACTTTGAACATGCCGGCATCACTTCTCCTTGTGACTCAGTTTCCTCGCTGGCAACATGACAGAGAGGAACTAAGTCTGCCTTTCTGACCCCAAGGTCCGTGGTTTATTCTGTGAATGAAAGAATCTAAGAGCGTCTGTTGGCAGCTCGACAATGCCCGTGTTGATAGATCATTTTCTTTCCCTTGCATTAGCAAATGGCTTTAAAAATCATATGAAACTAGTACATACCTAAAATAGGATGCTTTGAAAACACAAAATTGTTTTAAAGATGGAGTGATTACAACCTTACTTCTTTTTGTTGACATTGTGGAAATGGAGTCCATTTTACTGATATTTTTAATATATTGACAGTGTTCAGTACATATAAATGTATATGCCATCTTTTTCACCTAAGGTTTTCTTTTTCTCATAAACATTTCCTCATGTTGCATTAAAATCATCTTACAAGTGAATTTAACATAATTTGTTAAGCTGATTTTTAATTATTGAATAATCTTTTCCTTTGTTATCACATAAAATACTGTATCTGACACATTTGTAGGAAGCTCTCCCCACACATGTGACTAATGCTTTGTGCTAGGTGATAGGAAGTGAATTTCCCAGAGAAGGGACTCGGAAGCTAAGCTTTGCACAAGAATTTGCCTGGCTCGTGTCCACTAGTAGCCTGGGAAGAGGTGAGGCTCACGCCCCGAGTGGAGAAGCCTGGCTGGCTTTTCACCATCAAGAACTGCAGGCACTTGAGCACGATAGCTGCTGCTTCCTTTGAAATCTATGGTGGCTCTGATCTCGGACATTTTGAATGTATATGAATCATATGTTTTTCTTCTGGGGTCCATACAAATTCACACGATTTGATTTTAACGGTGTCACCTGCAAAATTATTCTAGTGATCAGCTGGTATTATTATCCTAGTTGTCAGTTGGTACTGTTATCTCTGTGGCCAGCTTGTATTATTATCCTAATGGTCAGCTGGTATTGTTATCTTAATAGTCACTGGTGTTGTTAGGCAGCCTTTAAAACCTCTACTGCAAAATCCCACAGAAGTAATGAATTAGGTAATAATTTCTCCTTCTCTCCCTGCTTTTCCTTAATTGTTTCCATCTCCTCTGTTTTTGAAAGAGGCAGCATGGCCCCCTTGGCTCTACAGGCAGAATACAGAGAGAACGAACATGTCTCCATTTTCCACAGGGGAGTAGCCAAAGTTACTGTCTAGGCAGCGACATTAACCAGTTCACTGGCAAATCCCGCGAGTCTCTATCACCAACTGTTTGAACTATCAAAACCAAGTCCTACACTGACAGCTTGGTGGATAAAACTCGTGCTGCACATCCCTAGCACCCAGGAAAGCTGGATGTGGTGTCATGTGTCTACAATCCCAGCATCCCTTGGTGAGATAGAAGGCAGAGACAGGCAAATTGGAAGCTCATGGGCCAGCTAACCTGGCAAAGCAGGAGCAGATAACAAACAAGAGACCCTGGGGGTGGGTGTTGGTGCATGCACTCGGGAGGCAACTTAGGAGGATCACTGTGAGTTCAAGACCAGCCTGAGACTACATAGGAAATTCCAGGTCAGCATGGGCCAGAATGAGACCTTACCTTGAAAAACCAGAGGAAAGAGAGAGAGAGAGAGAGAGAGAGAGAGAGAGGAGACTGTGTTTTAAACAAGGACCAGTACCTGGAGTTGTCCTCTGACCTCCATGTGTATGCCTGCACTCACACACACGCCAAAGACTAAAAGAAACAAAACCAAGTGCTGTTACTTCAAGATGGTGTCATGTAGCCAGAGGAGGCCATCATGGGCCTTGGAGAATTAAGACACTTCTGAGGATGCTTAAAATTAAGTGCTGGTGGCATTTGACATGTGGTAGTTAGAAGAGTTCATCTTCTAGGAGGGTGTTTGTGGGCTCCTTGGCTTCCTATAAAGTGTTCCAAGGGGAGCAGGATGAGTCCCTTTACCTTGACAGGAAATATAAGGTACGCAGACCATTGGCTGACAACACAAGAACATCCACAGGTAAAGCAGGCCGGACTGAGGAGTCTCCTCACTCTCCGTGCAGATCTACGGTCCCAGCAGTAAGCTTTGGTGTCAAGCTGTATCTTTTGGCTCATTAGTGAGAGACTCCTAAACTAAGTTTTACTGCTGCCATTGTTTAGTTTCTCTACAGATGTTCCTCTGCCTTTGTGGAGGAATAGCTCAGAGTCCCCTCTTAAAGAGAAAAGTCCTTGGGTGCTCAAGTCTCATGTGTGACATGCTGGTATATGCAAACAACCTGTGCACATCTTCCTGTGTGCTGCAAAATCATTGCTAGAACCCTGATGATGCCTAGTCTATGTACATATGCTATGTAAATGACTGTTACATTATATCTCTTATATAATGTACATATGCTACATAAATAATTGTTACATTATTCCTTTTATGGAATGGAAAGGGGAAAATTGTTCATATATGGTAAAAGCATACTTTTTTGAATATATTTTTGCTTCCTGCTTGGTTGACTCCATAGATGTACAACCCACCAATACAGAAGACTACTTGTGTTTTTCCTGAAGGGAGATAACTGAATGAGCACTTATGAGGAAGTTGCGTTTTGAATGAGGGTAGGCATGACTGTTACGCCATAGCTGTTGCAGGGTTGTGGAAGAGGTCCCTGCTGACCTTGGCATTGGTGACAGGTTGAAGAAAGCAAGTGTGTAAAGCTTTAAACTTGAGATTATGTGCATGTCAAGTACATTCTCATGGTGACTCTCTTTGTTGACAATCTGTGACCTTCCTCCTTCAGGAGATTAAGAAAAACGTGAGAGCTAGGAAAGCAAATGATAAATGCCAATTAATACATGTATATTTGAAATGAGGAATTTCTCAAAGACAGCGATCTATGTGGTTAATAAAACTCTCAGAGTCCCAGAATATCTCAATTGGCATATATAAAGGAAAGATTCCTGTTTCTAAGTATTACCCCATCCTAAGCAGCATGTAGTTATTATCCTTTTAATTTGGAATTTGGACATAAGTCTGTGAAGTATTTTATACAGATGAAGTTTGCAGCTGAATAATAAATAAATGAGTTGCCAATACCTCAGAAACGGTGCAACGATACCTCCTTCTATTGTCAATCATCTTTAGCACAAACTTCTGTGGTGGGAGTGTCGTAATGAGTGCATCCCGACTACATGGAGACCTTGAAGTTCTTGCAATAGAATATTAAATGAGAAGATGCCCACTCTGGGTGTTCTGTTGAGGGCTTCTGAGCTTAGCAAACTTACAGTTGTCATATAGTGCATGCACACTCACACACATGCCCCAAGACCAAAAGCAGGAACACACTATAATAAATATGCATAGCCAATATAGTAGAACTTTGCACTAACAAATTCTTATTTTACATATATTTATTTATTTATTTTGTTTTTTCGAGGTAGGGTCTCACTCTAGCCCAGGCTGACCTAGAATTCACTAGGTAGTCTCAGGGTAGCCTAGAACTCCTGGCGGTCCTACCTCTGCCTCCCGAGGGCTGGGATTAAAGGTGTGTACCACCACGTCCGGCTTATATTTTACAAATATTTATACGTAACATTTTAAAGGAAATTATTTCTGTCTTTGCCTCTTGGTCCTTATTCAAATTGTGAATGTAATTAATTACAGCATCTGTCTGACATCTTTCCAGTTAAATTTTAATATATATGTTGCAATTAAAGACCTGCTCTGTTTGCACCCGCCCCTCAAGTCTTATTCTTATAGATTTAAGAATCGCTTTGCTTCCCAATATTCCACCCACACTCATTTCGCTTATTACAAGTCTCTAGCTCTTTTCCTAGTTATGGGACTGCAAATTATTTATTCTAGTTTTAAATTAAGGAAACAGACAAGTAATCTGGTGTTTTTAAAAAAAAGCATAGTTCCAACTTCAGGAGAAAAAATGAGCACATGTTAATTCCTCTTTAGGCCAAAGATATTCTGTCCTTCTTTAAATGGAAGCTTTGAGACAGAATGGCCCCTCCACCTTGCCACGGTGTAATGCAATCTAGCTTCATTAAATTACTGGAGGGCCAGTTACTTAAGCAGAATATTGATTTTCAGTCTGCTCCATGTTTAACATAATTCTGCGTAGGCAACAGCTAATTCTGCATTTGAATCTAACACCCTAATGGAATTACACGATGCTGCTTGACCACAGCAGCCACAGGGATGGCCCCTGTGTACGTTGTGACAGCATCTCTTAAACTCTGACCCCTCTCTGAGACGTAGTTCTCTGTTTCCCGGGACACCACATTCCTCTGCTGTCTCTTTACCTAGGAGATGGTTTAGGGGGCTGGCGAGTACTGTCAGGGATGTTGTGATTTTTAAGCAGTTGCACTATGTGAGATGAATAGATGCTCCATAGTAAGGCCTTCTAGTTAACCAGCTTGCTTTGTGCTTATGAGGAATTTGCAAGGTTTGTCTTCAAGTTTAATTTTACTTCAATCAAGTCTTGCACTTCCACATTTTGGGTAAAAAAAAATAGATAAAATCAATGCTTAGCAGAATAACATATTTGTTGGTCATGATAAACACAGAAATTTCTCTTAAAAGCATAAAAATTTGGGCTGGGGAGATGGCTCAATGGGCAAGAGCCCTTGCTGTGCAAGCATGAGGACTTGAATTAGAACACCCAGCACCCACATAAAAAGCCAGGAGTGACTGCACAGGCATGTAACCCCAGGGCTAAAGGCAGAGGGGACAGGAGAAGAGCTGGGGCTCCCTGGCTAGTCACAGTCTTATAAACCTGTCATCCTGATACTCAGGAGGTGGAGGCAAGAGGATCAGAGATCAAGGTCATTCTCAGATACCTAGCTGGCTGAGGCCATCTTGGACTGCATGAGACCTGGTTTTCATCTCCTCAGCCCAAAAAGTGAAAACTCAAGTATTTATTTTATTTTTTTTGGTGGGTAATAGTTTTCTAAAAGTGTCTTTTAACATATTCAGGAAAAATCAGTGGGAAAAGGAGCTGTTGTATTAGCCTGGGAGTTGCCTCGGGGTTCAAAGGGCTTCAGCATGTGGTGGGCTGGTTTATCTGTGTGGGACATGCATGCTCAAGCAGGACATCACAAAGAAAGGAGGGACCAATGACCATGCGATGAGCATCCCCATTCTGTGCCTGTCACTTTGTCCTCGCTGTGACCAGGTACCTGACAAAACAAACTCAAAGAGGAAGTGTCTGTTTCTGCTGCAGTCCAAGGTTCCGGCTCACGCTGGCAGGAAAGGCACTGAGGCCAGAGTGTGAAGCCGCTGGTCACGTCGTGTCCACCATCGGGACTCAGAAGCAATGAATGCTGGTGCTCCGCTCGCCTTCCCCTCTGTATGCAGTCAGGACCCAGAGCTCATGGGATGGTCCTGCCCAGTTAGGTGGCCCTTCACATCTCAAATAAACTAATCTAGAAAATCCCTAACAGACATGCCAAGAAATTTGATTCCATGGTGACTCTAAATCCTGCCAATTTGACAACCAGAGATCAACTGCCTACAAGTCCTGATTAAGTGTACCTATGGCTTGAATTAAAGTGTGGCCTCCCTACTTCAGGCGAATCAAGCCCTGCAGCAAATATTCACATCTTACCTGGATGCCTATCAGATTGGTTCAGCTTCATCTTCCTGTCGAAGGATCAACAGCGCACTGAATCTTAGAAGGGAAGCAAAATCTCTCTCAGCTTCTCTCTCTCCTTTTTCTTCGTATCTCCACCTTTCTCCTTCTTTCCACCTCTTCCTTTTTATCCTCTCCCTCATCTCCTCTCCTCTTTGTAAATTTTCCTCTTTTCCTCATTCTCTTCTCTCCCCCTCTCTCCCATCTCTCGCATCTCTCCTCACTCACACCTCCTTCTCTTCCTCTCTTCTCCTCTATCCCCTTCTGTCCATGTATATCCTCTCTTCTACTCCTCTCTCTCCTCTCTTTTCTGTTTCTCTCTCCTCTCCTCTGTTTTTTCTCCTTTGTATCTGTTCCTCCCCTCCTGCTCTCCCCACACACACATGGCAAAGAAGTCCTAAAGTTAACAGCTAGCAAACTCCTTTCATGTTGATGTCCAGGGAATGTGTGCCCTTTGTCATTAATTACATTTGTGCAGAGCTTGCTGACTGAATTTATTTCTTATTTTATTAATAAAATAGAGGATTGGACTATGCACAAAGTGGTAATATAGTCAAAAGAAGTAGGACTTCTCTGGGATTTCCTGTTGGTGACATAATTCTCTTTCAATTGCCTCTACCTTGTTGTTCCATATATATTCCTATTTGGGGGATATTACAGTTGGGAGGTAGATGGGGTGTTTGTCTTACCTTCTCCGAAGTATTCCTCAGTCAGTCCCATAGTCACTGACACAGCAATTACCTTACTGTGGAGACTGCTGCGTTATTCCTCAGAAAGTGAGCTTCTGTCAGTGCATAAAGAGAGAGAGTGGGGGGAGAGAGAGGGATTGGTGAGGAAGGCAGACAATCAAGAATATCTTTAATAAGTTTGGTTGCTTACAGAGAAAAGAGGCAGAGTTGGGAAGAGGAAATGGAAGGAAGGAAGAGCATTTCAGGATGAGAGAAGTGTGATCATGGTGATGGAAGAGAGATGTTCTGTCTAGAGAGATGGCTTTTTAATATACATATTAAATATAATTTATTTACTTATTTGAGAGAGAGAGAGAGAGATTGAGAATGAGTGTGGCAGGGCCTCTAGCCACTGTAAGCAAACTCCAGACTCATGTACCACCTTGTGTATCTGGCTTACGTGGGTACTGAGGAATCAAACCTGGGTCCTTAGGCTTCGTAGGCAAGCACATTAACTGCTAAGCCATCTCTCCAGCCCAATATACAGCATTTAAAGAAGAGGAAACTTGAGGGAGGGTATCACCATGGGGTATTTTTTATAATCATGGAAGTTGTTAATAAAAAAATTAAAAAATTAAAAAAAAACACTGAACAATAAAAAAAAAAAAGAAGAGGAAACTTGAACCTAAGTCTGAGAAGAACTGAGTACTTAGCTGCAGACAGCATGTTCGAGTGTGGCTAACACAGGACAGGTGTAATGACAGCTTGGAGTTGTGGGCCTTGAAGGATGGCCAACTTGAGTCATGTCAACTAAAATGAAACAGATGTGCATGTATAAGTGTGCAAATGCATAGATACACATGTGAATATTTACCAAGATCTATGTTAATTATGCAACAGCATTGAATTGAGACAAATACAGTCATTGTCTATCTCTACATTGACTATTTTTTGTTGACTACTTGGAACTAACATTCGTCTCAGGCACCTTGTGTTTGGAAATGGGGCTGTCTAATGAGGTGTTGCAGGTTTATATCAGGCAGCTAAAGGTGACTTCTCTCAGGGGGGCACAGGAGCCACTGAAGGGCAGATCCTGTTGCTCTCAAAGGCTGCATTCCCAGTCTTGCTGGGTGGTCATTTTCTCTATAGTCATCTTTTGTTAATGTTTCAGGTCATCTGTATGGTCCAGCTTGGCCTGTGCACTGTCCTTCAAGAAGCTTAGTCCCTGAACTCTAAGGTCCTGAGCTCAGCTCCTGACTCTGCTCATTGCTACTGTTTCTGCCCAGGTGGAGTGGAGAGTGGGTATCCACATCTAGGGTGGAATTTTCCAGAAGTTCAGGTCTACAAATCTCTTGTTCTGCTGTGAGGACAGCCACCTTGCTGCCTCGGGGCTCTCTTGCAGCCCCAGGATGGTGTTGGAGGACAACAGTCTACAGAGCTTTCATCGAGGTTCCTCACAGTGTTCTGTGGCCAGGGATCACAAAGACACATCAAGAAATGTACTTTGCTAATCAATTATTAAATTGATAATTTGGATTATCAGTTTTCTTTCATAAAAGAAAGACATTTAAAACTCATTTTAGAAAAAAATTAGTAAAACAAAAGGGACTTAAAAAAGAAACATTCCAGATAAGTTCAAATGTAAAGAATATCTCCTTCTGAGTTTGTTCTTATTCCTATTTCCACATTTCATGGGAGTCATTCATAATTGTTTTGCAAATTTAATTTCTCTTCATAAGAGCAGTGCACATCAGACAGGCATGGTGGTGCATGCCTTTAATCCCAGCACTTGAGAGGCAGAGGTAGGAGGATAGCTGAGAGTTTGAGACAAGCCTGAGACTTGAGTTCCAGGTCATCCTGGGCTAGTGTAAGACCCTTGAGAAAACAAAAACAAAAACAAAAACAAAAGCAAGCAAACAAACAAAAAAAAGAGGCATATATTTTTATTTTTATGTTTTTTCTTTTTAAACATTTTATTGACAATTTTCATACATGTACATAATGTATTTTGATCACAATCCCCTCCCATTACTTTCTTTTATCCCCCTTCCCCTATACCTCTTCCAATGAACCCCTTCTTTTTTACCAACTAGTCCCTCTTCTATTTGGATGTCTTCCATTTTCCTTCTCCATCATCCATGACAACAGTTGATGTAACCAGTATTACTCAGTTAAATACAGCCACTATGAGGTCATGAATGTCTCAGCTACTTTATGTCTGGAAAACATCCTTCCAAAGCACTCTTCTCACCCCATACTTTGGCTCTTATATTACTTCTACGAACTCTAACTTAGTATCTCTGGGGCTTTTCAGCACCTGTAGATATGATTGTGTGATTTCTGTCTTTAGTCTTTTACTTTTCTTGCTTTGAGCATGTTGAACCAACCTGGCATCCCATGGATACTGAACCAACCTTGCATCCCACGGATATTGAACCAACCTTGCACCCCTGGGATGAAACCAACTTGGTCAGGATGTCTGCTCTTAGAGTGATCTTGATTCCAGTGTGTTCAGGATTTTTGCACTTCTGCTTGTTGGGGAGGTTAATCTATACCTTGCTTTCTTTGTTCTGTCTATCCAATTTTGGTGTCAGGATCATATTAGCTTTGTAGAATGTTTGCTGGTGTTCTTTCCCTTTTCATTATGCAGAACAATTTGATAAGTGTTGAAGTTAGCTCTACATGCAGCAGTAAATCCATCTGATCATGGGCTGTTCTTTTTGGGAAGACTTTGGATTACTCTTTAATAGCTTTGCTTGTTATAGGTTCCTCTTGTTGTTTATATCTTCTGGCTGTAACTTCAGTAATGTCATGCACATTTAGAAATGTATCCATTTCTTTTAAGTGTTCTATCTTGGAATATAAGTTTTAAAATACTCCCTGATGATCTTCTGGATTTCCTTGGAGTCTGTTTTAACCAGTCACCTTATTCTAAATTTATTAGTTTGGGTCTTCTCTCTCTTTTGGTTGGTTTTAATAGGGTTTAACAATTTTGTTAATATTTTCAAAGAACCAACTCTATGTCTGTTTTATCCTATGTAGTATTTTTTAGTTCATAGTTCAATAATTTCTGCCATGATCTCTATACTTTCTTTCAATATGTTACATTTGGTTTTGGCGTTTTCTTATTTATCTAAAGCCTTGAAGTGCATCATTAAGTTATTTACTTGAAATCACTGTAACTTTTTTATTACTCTATTTTATTTTATTTTTTAATTTAATTTTTTTCATTGACAACTTCCATAATTGTAAACAATATCCTATGGTAATTCCCTCCCTCCCCCCACTTTCCCCTTTGAAACTCCACTCTCCATAATATCTCCTCCCACTCTTAATCAGTCTGTCTTTTATTTTGATGTCATCATCTTTTACTCCTATTATGATGGTCTTGTGTAGGTAGTGTCAGGCACTGTGAGGCCATGGATATCCAGGCCATTTTGTGTCTGGAGGAGCATATTGTAAGGAGTCCTACCCTTCCTTTGGCTCTTACATTCTTTTCACCACCTCTTCTGCAATGGACCCTGTGCCATGGAACGTATGATTGAGATATTTCAGTGCTGAGCACTCCTGTCACTTCTTCTCAGCACCATGGTGCCTTCTGAGTCATCCTAAGGTCACTGCCATCTGAAAAGAGAAAGTTCTCTAACCAAAAGTGAGAGTAGCATTAATATATGGGTACGAACATTAAGAGAAATGCTTACTGGGCAGTTTGGGGTTGCATAGTATATACTTTTAGCCAGATAGCAGCAAACGTTAAACTCCTAGGCCTCATGACTACCCATGTTATAGGTTTTCAGTATCAGGGATATGCTCCCTTGATTTTTATTTTTATTTCTGAATTTAACCTTTAATGATGCTTGTATTATGACTCTGCAGAAGAATAATTTAACAAACTTATCCTCACACTTCTTCCTATTTGGTTAGTTTATCACGTTAAGTTCCTGAATTGGTCATTTTTGGAGACTCAAACAACTTAAATTGGTTAGTTTCATCTTCTGACTACTTCTCAATTCCATTAGCTGTGTTTTCCTTTCATATTTCCAGTGTTGTATTTTGTATGTCCTGATGTGGATTCTACTAGTTAGTGTAAATTTTGTCTAAAAGTTCATTCCAAAACTTTACCATCAGTGAATGACATTCATATTGCTGTCACTCTGGAAATAATGTTCTCTGCAGAAGTAAATGGTCTAGTGTAATGATATGTTATTTTTTAAGTGTCCAGTTAGCTCTGAATAGTTGTATAAAACATTCCCAATGCTGTTAAGATGGATTCTCTTTTTTCGCTCTGCATATTTTCTTAATTTACCCCAAGCTCTGTTACATAGTCTTAGCCACAAATTTTCCCAAAGACCACTTCACAAATCCCTCTGCTTTGATATTCTAAGCTTTTCTTGGTTTATTTCCCTATCATATATTAAATATCTCCCCCAAAGTCTACTGGAATGCTGAGCTTCCTATGTCCTTACATGTCTATAACTGGTTCTGCCCTCATGCTAAGTGACCAGGGCTAGATCAGAAGCTGGAAGATGCACTTCAGAACTGGGAAGGGATGGTTCTACCGATGTCTGGCTAATTGTGGGGCTGCTGAGAAGTCTACCCTCAATCTCATTCAATTACACAGGAAAAAGATCCTTCGTAAGTGAATTACATTCCCTTGCTCGCTGCGCTTTTCTTTTTATAAGTTAATGTTTATGATTCTAGGATGTTTATTTTTGCATCTTCTAGAACTTATTGTATGTAGGTGACATGCTTTCAATCTTCAGGCATGTCTTCAGTTTTGGAGAATTCTCTATTCTTATTCCTCTTCCTTTCTCTTCACCCTATTGTCTTTCCCTGAAACATTTCTCAGTTGGAAATGAGAAATTTTTAGTGTCACTCCTGTCTGCTGCCTTGTTTTCTGACTCTGTCATCTTTGCCTTTTTCTTAGAAAAATTCTTAACTGCATGCTTCAATGATTGGTCTTAAACAATTGAGTAATTTTTTTTCGAGAAACCTCCCCATTCTTTGTCCATTTTTTTTTTCAAAAGAGAATCTCTCTATTCCCTCTGGGAATATTGTCTATATTTGAATTTCTCTTATTTTATTGGAAATAGCTATAACTTTTCTGGAATAATGGTTTCTTTGCATCATGTTATAGAAAAGACTCCAGCGACTGTGTGATTTTGAGCTATGGAATTATCTTTCTATAAATTGTGGACTGTGTAATCATACTTAAGAGCAGAACATGGCAAAGATGGCTTGGAGCCCCTATGCCTGTGGGGCAGGTTTACTTTATATTTATTATGTGGAAGGTCAGTTCCTAGCTAAAAGTATGTCTTCTAGAATCCCGAAGGGCTTATCTAAGTCACTAATATTTGTGCTGTCATTTTCATTCCTTAGGGAAACATCTTTGGGTGTTAGTAGGGAAGTATCTGGCTGCTCCTTTGACTCTCACATGTGGTGTTTGGCTGAAAATGGTCCTACTTTGAGGCCTCAGTTTTTCAAGCCCTTTGCCCCTGCGTTTTCTCTATGGAAGTTGGAGTTGGGCACTGCTGAGTACCTGGTCCCTCTGAAGTCGGTGTTCTTGTCTAGTGCCTCTGAGATTTCATTTCTCTTATGTTTTCAGCTAAATTATTCCATAATTATGAAGTTTCTGATCCTTGAGTCACCTATTTGTCCTGGAAAACATGCTTAAATATCTTATTCATTCCATATGTGCAACTTTTCACTCAAGCTTGGGAGAGAGTAAGGGTGTGCATTCCCTCATCTTGAGCAGTAAGCTCCCAACACTGGCTTTTCTTTATGCAATGTATGGGGTGTTATTGGCTCGTAGTTATGAGTAAAAGCAAATCCAACTATGGCATTGTGAATGGTCTGTTCATTTTTTGTTTATATTTATTTATTTATTTAAGAGTGTGTGTGTGTGTGTGAGAGAGAGAGAGAGAGAGAATGGGCACACCAGGGCCACCAGCCACTACAAATGAACTCTAGATACATGCGCCACGTTGTGCACATGGCTATGTGGGAATTGAGCCTTGAACTGGAGTCCTTAGGCTTCACAGGCAAGCACTTAACCACTAAGCAATCTCTTCAGCCCCTGGTCTGTTCATTTTAAAACAATTTTTCTGGCAAGTCAGAAGCACAATGGTGGCACTAAAGCCACAAATGGGACACACTAAGAACCACGTTAAGCAAACTTGGCAGAGACCTAAACTGGGAGTGGTGTGCCTCTCCCCTTAGGGGAGCAGAGGGTGGCTCCAAGTCTTCCTACTTGATGACTCAGACTCTCTAGGATTCAGGAATCAGGTTTTCCTAGTAATACAGATTGTAAGGGGCACACACATTGGTGAGGTCTCCCATGCTCAGGGCCCATTGTGCCTGTCTGAAGCTTCCTGCTCAGTTTTGCTCTGGGCTGTTTCCTTTCCCAGGTCATTGCCTCAGGCCATGGACAGCCAAGGACTGTGAACTGACCCATGTAACAGATCAGAATGAAAGGTGGGAGTTGCTCCCCCTCCTCCGAATGTTCACATTTCTGCTGAGGACCAGCCTCTTTACCATCTTTTCCTCCCAGCAGTCTGTGCCCATGGATGGTGAGTGGAGAAGCATCCACACTTTCTGGCAGAGGAAGGGGTCTGCCCTGGAAAAGCTGAGCATGACAGAAGACAGAAGCCTATTACTCACATTGGGTCCTGCCTGCCCTTCCACTCTCTATGGCCACATCTCTCTTTCTGCTGTCCTACAACATCTCGCTACACTGGAAATGTCACAATGAGCTGCAGTCAATTAGCAGAAATGCACCAGACAAAACGGGCTGGTTGCTGGTAGTCAGCATATCTTTTGGGGTTTCCCTGGGTCTTCCATTGCGACAGCTGCTTCAGGTGGCTGGTGATGGCTGCGTCCTCAGGACCCTGAGCCATGTGGTTCATGCAACGCAGGCAGTGACTCTTATCATTTAGGGAACCTGGCTTTGAGAATCACAATCTTACCTGTAAAATAATGAAATCCCAAGAAATTCTGCAAGTTTTCAGCCACGAGGTTTTAACAGGAGGGCTTGGGGTGCCCATTGGTGGGTACAAGTGCAGCTTGTGAAGATTGTGTGAAATGTCACCACCCTCGTCACCTTGAAGTTAGACAGTGAAAAGGAAAGTGTGCATGACCTTATGCATGTAAATTATTCAATAATTATGAAGTTTCTGTCTAACAAAAAGTGAAGACTTTGAGCTGGTGAGACTGCTCAGTTGTTATAAATGCCTGTTTGGAAAGCCTGCTGGACTGGGTTCAATTCCCAATTCCCTAGTGCCCATGTAAAGCCAGAGGCACAAAGTGGCACATGTGTCTGGAGTTTTTTTTTTTTTTTGTTTGTTTGTTTTTGGCAGAAGTAAGAGGCCCTGGCATGCCCATGCCCATACTGATTATCTCTCTCTCTCTCTCATAAATAAATGAAAATAATTTTAAATGTAAATTTTATGCAGGTGAGAATAACTATGTAAGTCATTCTTGAGATGGCTAGCACATGCTCAAGGGAAGAGCTGCCCAGCCATGAAGACAAGAAGGTCTTGAGGTGCCTATTCTCAGCACTGACCATTGTGGTATCTCTGATACTTAAAAAATAAAAATAAGTATTACCATGGGATTTTTTTTATAATCATGGAAGTTGTTACTAAAAATTTGAAAAAAAAAAAACATTCCAAGAAAAGTAAATAGAAATATTTAGAAATAAGAGGATTAGATCAGGTGTTAGTGCAACAGAACTTTAAGGACAAATGGATTTGCATATCCTGTTTTTTAGCATTAGTTTTTCTTTTTATTTCGTAGATACTTTGTACAGATACCTAATGTGTTGGTACCATCATTTTCCTCCTTCCTGACCCCATTCTGCTGAGCTCCCTGCTCAGTGGGATTTCTAGTATTCCCCGTAGGGTTGTGGGTTGTGAGATGTGAGTGCAGCAGTTAACCATTGTAAACAGGTGAGGGGGCAATGTCTCTGGACCTGCCCTTCCACTCTGTGACTCTTACAATCTTTCTGCCCCCTCTTCTGCAAAATTCCCTGAGCCATGGTGGTTGTGTTTTAAGTCAACTCTACTTTAATATTGTTCTCCCAGAAGCTTCTGGGCTTTCTGTTTTGGTAGGTGTTGAGTATCCTCAGTGTCTGCCACCATCACCCTGGTGCAGGTTGTCAGGCTCACCATGGAAGCAGCACTCTTGCTCATCTTACCAATTCTTCTGTAGTTATATACAGCTAATCAACTGTGGGGACCTTTGAGCCATGCACAGTGAGAGGCCACAGGAGCAGCTGTGTGAAGGGGAGGAAGGCACTGAGGTGAGTTCAAGGCCTGAGCACTCTGACATGGAGACCAGGAGAGGCTGGGCATCTCATCTGCACTCGTGCTGAACAAGAGAGTTTATGGGCAGCTTGGATGGGGGTGAGGCCACTACCTGACTCACCTCTCTTGAACACTGTCTTCAGATAAGTGAGCTGAGGAGGGGAGGGGTAGACATCTGAGTCAGTGCCATGGGCAGAGGTGCAGTCAGTGCAACATTATAGACCACACAATTCTCCTCAGTTCTCACCAGGCTGGCAGGGTTGGAAAGGATTCACCCACACAAGCATTGTGTTTCCATTAGAACTCCTGCCTGCTCTTCCAGTGACTGTCCCATTCCAGCCATCTCAATGGCATTGTCTCCCAAATGTCCCTGGGAGTGTGAACCAGGGTGATGTGTCAAGACCAGCTGTGAAGGGCTGACTGAGGGAAAGGAAGAGTCCCTAGTGAGGCTCCTCCCACTGAGCCCTCCATGGCAAAGTGCCTGCCTCTGCTCTTAAAGACAACGATTCCTAACCTTAATCTTCTACATCTTCCCTCCCTCACTTCCCCTCTCCCTCTCTCTCTTATCTCTAACTCTTGTATATTAGTTATTTTTTCCCTCATTTTCTTAGTGGGCACTGACCTGTAACTCCCAGAACCAGCATGGGGCGATCATCCACAATGAGCTTTTGATCAGAGAGACCTACAAGGTTTCCTAAAAGACAGACAGATTTCTGTAAGAGTACTTGATGACCCACCAAAGGCTAGCGGTCAGACCCTACGGCTGAAGACACCTTATGTGACTGACATGCAAATTAGAATGGCATGGCTGGAAGTTGGAAGAGAGTCAGTCCCCAGACAGTCAGCGCGTCTAGTGCCAGAAGGTGCTACATGGGCGACTGGGGGAAAATGACCAATATCTGTTGAAGCAACGCATGGTCTAACCTACTTAGCAGCAAATAACTTGGTGTGATGCCCACACAAGTGCAGTGGTGGCACACAGCCATGGTGGGGAACCAACTGCTCTCAATTTGGCTAACTGATCCCCTCACTGGTATGGGACCCATAGCTGGAGCTGGGAAACAAGTCAGAACCATATCCAAACATAAGCCCACTCTCCAATATCAAGCTACCATCAATTGTGGGCTACGAGAGGGCCTACACCTATTAAATTCTCTATAAAAAAAAAAGTAAGGGTTATCTCATTTGTCCTGGTGCTAACTTATTCTCCGTTGGAGAATCTGCTTCTGTTTTTCAGATAGATGTAGATCCTAAGGAGAGAGCCACCCCATCATACCTCAAAAGGGCCCCGGCTGCAACTAAGAAAAATTGGCGAAACAAGCAAGGGGGCTGTTTTCCTGATGAACTGGATACCAGCACAAGGAGATCAGCACAGAGAAAAATCAACCCCTACCAAATCAGAGACCCAGAGCCTCAGAGGCCCCCAACACCTCATCACTTAAGCAGACCAAAAATGAACCCAACATGGCTCAGGGAAATTTTGTGGAAGAGGGGGCGGAAAGAATGTCAGAGCCACATGTTGGGTCATGATATGCAGAGACATTTAGCTTACCCATAACTGTGGGCTAACTCCACAATGCATGACCCATATACCTCAACAAGGAGGGGCCAAGGGGAGAGGGTAGGTCACGGATGAGCCTAATAATGGTACCAAACTGACTGTATTTGCTGAATACAAAACTGACTAATAAAGAAAAAAAAATATTTATTTAGTTAAAAAAAAAAAGACAGCGATTCCTTCTGCAAGGAAAGGACTAAATGGTTGCTAGTGAATGAGCACTGCTTGGTCCGACATGAAGTAGCAGCCAAGGATCTTACCATGGAAGGAACAGCGTCGTATTATAACTGTGCCACCCAGTGAAGTTTTGTAAGTGCAGCATGGAGAAAGGTCTGTTTTCTGGAAACAGCAAACTATCGCCGACATGCATCTTCCCCGAGCCTCTCACTGATCTAAAATTCCCTTAGATGTGCCATCTCTCTGCTGTACCCTTCATCCACATCCTCCGTCAGAGACCTGTGTTCACCAACATCACACCTGAAATTGCTCCACACATGTCAGCATGACCCCCTCTTTGGTTGGGCTCCATTGTGTGCATCTGTCAATGCAGAGTGACCCTGCTGTGGCCCCTGCTGTGTGGACTCCACCACTCTAACCCAGGCTGTGTGTGAAATCTGAATGGTAGCAGAAAGAGAAGAACTTTCTGTACAAAAACACAAATAGGAGCGGTAACACATTAGGCTTGAAAGAACAGACATGCTGCCGCTCAGTCTCGATGACCTACATTGCAGACACAACTTTACCTTCCCGTCTCTAAAACCTTAGACATGAATGTGACCATGAGGTCACTACTCGTGGGAGTTCTGAACACTCGAGGCTAACTGTGGTTGAGGTATTTATTGACTCTGGAGGTTTCAGATAAGGAATGAATTAGGAGCAACTGGGGTAACAGCAGATTCAGGACTGGGCAGCCTGTCCTGCTTGTGGCAGGAAGATCACGGGGGGCTGTGCATGCTGTCAGGACTGCAGGGGACCTTCCCTCTCTGTGGCCTTTGGGTGATGACCCTCAAGCCACATCCAGCACTACAAGTACTTCAGTTCATGGTCTCACCGCCTTTGCTGAAAGGAAGGGTCATTGGAGGAACAGAAATTCACAAGGCATTGAGGAGACCTTGCACTAGGGGACCCTCAGTCATCCTGGGTTAATAGAGCAGGTTACAGCCATCCCACTGATCAGAACCAACACTTGAATGACCAGATGCTGATCACTTTCAATGTGCCTGGCCCTGTGTCAAATACTTGGGCACCAGGGAAAGTGGGAGACCCTGGCCTCTGTGTTTGTCTTCTGGGGAGCTCCACATGAGTCCCTGGGAGGGGCTAAGCTGCAGACCAAGCTCGGCATTCTTTCTTTTTAATTTTTTAGATACGGACATATTTAGCATATATAACATGTTGGTACCATCCTTTCCCTCCTCCCTGCCCCTTCTATGAAGAGGCCTTCCTCATTGGGGATGCAGATCAACCCCAGTGGGATTGTGGGTCATGCATTATGGGTGGGGGGAGAGGCAATGTCTCTCCACATAATGTCCCAACTTGTGGCTCTAACAATCTTTCCGCCTCCTCTTCTGCAAAATTCTCTGAGCCGTGTTGGGTGCATTTTAAGTCTACTTTAGTGATGGGCTCTTAGGAACTTCTGGATCTCTGGTTTGGTAGGTGTTGAGTATCCTCAGTATCTGTTTCCTTCACCTTTCTGCTGATATGAGATTCACTAAGAAAGCAGCATTCTTGCTCATTTCCTAATACCTGTGTGATTTCAGCTGGGGCTGGGGTGGAGTGCACTGGGTCATATCTCCTCCGGTCCAGCTCCTGTCTGAAAAAGAAGCAGAGTGAAGTGAGCACTGGTTAAATGGGATAACCATTATTACTTTAGAGCGAATTTAAAGGGTGTAGACCCTCTTACAACCCAAGGTTAGTGGGAGCTTGACAATGGAAAGCAGAATCATTATCTGAATATGATTCTGTTTCCCAGTTTCATATATGGGTTCCTTTCCACGGAGTCCATCTATTAGCCAATCCAACAGCAGTTGGTTACCCACCATGGCTGTGTGCCACTATTGCACGTGTGTGAGCATCATGTCAGGTTGTTTGCTGCTGAGTGGCTTAGACTTTGAGTTGCCAAGTGGGGCATTCTTTGCCGAGGTCTTTTGTCTTCCGGAGGCACGCACGTGCTAAGTTGCTGGAAGGATTGGGCTTTCTCAGTCACCAGCTCTCAGATGCTCTTGTTTTGGTACTGGAAAGCAATCAAACCAGAAATTTGCATTGTCCTGCACTTTATTTTGTCTGCCCAGTCATAATGTCGAATCCCGCCTTAGGGAAATGGCCCCTCCGTCCCTCTCTGTTCTGTGGATTGGAGATGGAAATGCCCCCCACCCCGGAAGCTGGGGGGCGGGGCCTGTAGCTGTGGCTTCCTGGCTGTGCGCCTTGGTCATGGTTGGCTGGTTTTTGTTCGTTGGCTTCTTTCTGTTGATATTCTGTGAACTTTTGCAGTTACTCTGTTGTGCCACCCCATGTCCTGAATGCCTGGTCTCTGTCTGACCATCCATGTTGGCTGCAATGACTGACTGATTAACTCCATAAGTACGTGTGGACATGTGGCCCTGCGTGACAACCTCTCTGGGGGCTTTCTTGTGGTCTTAGTGAGGACATTTCACAGGGTTACTAGTGGCTGCCTTCCTTTACCCAAGCCAGTTGGAGGGGAAGCAGGTGCACAGAAAATGGGGCTTACTGGGGGATGGTGGGATTCTCAAGGGCAGAGGAGTCTGCCTAGTGCCGCCTCCAGGTTCAGAGTCATCCTTTTCTGACTTGGAACATGAGCCAACAGGTCCCCTTTTGGAGAAATGGGCTTCAGGAAAAAAAAAAAAAAGAAAAAAGAAGACAATTCAAAAGAATGGGAAAGTATGCTTACAGAACCATATATTCAGTACAAAGCCATATGTTCAGATGTTTGAAATAGACCAAGTCCATCTCTATGTGGAAAGAGCGCTCATTTTCAATCCCTAATCTTAGACAGTCACATAATTTAATCTGTGTATCACTTCTTTTCTTTTTTTCTTCCTTGTGGCACTGGAGATAGAAAACAGGACTGCAATGATGATCCGTAACTGTGTTACCACTCAGTCATATTCCAGCCCTTTCAAACTTTATTTTGATATAGTATCTTGCTCTGTAGACCAGATTGTCCTTGAACTTGTCTCACCTTCTTGAGTGCTAGGATTGCAGGTGTGTACCATCACACCTCACTTGCATGTAACTTTTTACCTGTGAGGTAGGTGGCCCTGGCTGTCCATGCCTCTCCTCTTTCCTCGATTTCTCCATCTTCTTCTATCATCTGTGTCCTGTGCTACTGTCACCTTCCCTCTCTGCTTGTCCTGATTCTGCACAATCCCTTGGGCCTGCTGGCTCTTTTAGAAGACCTCCTGGCCCTGGAAATTGCTTCCCACCTATGCATGACTCATAGTCAGGAGAGCCTGTGACTCAAGACTGGTGGAATGTCCCCATCCAGCCTGCCTTCTGAAAGAGGGACCTTGTGAAGTCCTCCCAATTCACAAATGATCTTTCTTCTCCAGCGACTGTTGTGACTTCTTTCTCTCGCGTTACTTCTGTACTTTGGGGCCTCGTCTTTCTCGTCCTGCCTCCCTGCAGCAATGGGACTCCAACCTGCACTCTATCACTAGAAGCCCCTCAAGATGCCAAAGTCCTTACAAACAGACATGGGCTTGCATGGAGGACTGGGAGGATGCGATTGTGAGATTAAGCCTGTCACTGCTGTTGCTCTGTCACACTCATCATTTCATGCCAAGCTGGGTCCCTCCGTCGGTGTAGAACAACCTTTGTCTTTCTCAGCCACTCTCCTCTTCCATTCCCCACACCCAGGTGCATATGTTCCAGAGCCTTGGGAATGTCTCAGATCCTCGGAAAGCTTTGGCACTTCCAGCAGAGGCATCTGCCCAGTGTTCTTTCTTCCATCAAGATCAGAGCAGTAACTGGCCTGGCTGGTCCTCTCCCAGGAGGTCCACATAAGGGCCTTGATGTTAATTGCATTTAACCCAGCACAGTCCCTCATTTTTTCCCTTTATACATAACTAGTATGTAAACTATGATTGAACTTGGAAATTACTTTCACTTAAATTCTATTATTGAGGCCTGGCACGTGAGAGAGCTCTAGCCCATTTCATTAAAAGGCCAATCACACCGGGCATTGGATGGGCCCACGCTCTCTGTGTGAGTCCCTCTGGCAAATGTGCCTAAGGATCTCTCTACTGATTTGAAGGCATGGCGATAAGAACAATGGTGGGCACATAATTAAATGGAAAATTCAATTCTGGCCAATGGAGAAAAGTAGAACTTTTAAAGTATAATAATAAAAATTTTCTTACCCATAAAGTTCACCCTGATGGATCTTATATCACAGTGCCAATGTTTGTGAAAGCACACATTTGTATGAGGGAATGACTTCCTTTTGCTCGGATTTTCCAGAGGGATTTTGACACGTGCCTGCTCAAGTTCATTAATGTTCTCATCTCAATGGGCTCATTTGACAGCACATAGAGGACAGAGGTTAGTGCCGGGTGCTAACTCGTCAGGTCAGCTCTGCTCGGGCTGTGCTGGCTCACTAACAAGCCTTGGGGAGGAGCTGGCTTTTCTGATTCTTGTTAGCCTCACTCATTGGCACTGGATGATGTTGGCTGGCACTGTCCAAAAGGAGTAGTAGAAAGGAAGGCAGCTCAGAGGCCTGGCCTGCAGGTGCCTGGGATGAGGAGAGCTGGGAACACTGCCTGGTCTCACAACAGGTAAGGCCAACCCACCCTTCCCCAGCTCTGTGGTGAACACACGGATGTGGACTGTTTCCACAGTGTCTCCAAGCACCTTTGTCTATGGTAGCCTTTGGCTGGCTAAAGACACACAGAACTTCTGACTGAGGGTCGATCCACCCAAGTCCCACAGGGAGAGATACCCTTCTTCCTACAGCTGACCCCTGACTCCTGGAACAGATATTCTGACTTCCGGGTAGTCATGGTGGCGCCTCTTCCGTTGAAGACCCCATTGGAGGCCTTGGTCAGCCTCCAGCCTCCAGCCTCCATCCCTGCAGGCTTGATCCTTGGAAGGGAGCTCTCTTATGACTTTTCTATCATTGCTAGCTACCACTGAGGCCCCTGACCAGCCTAGTATGGGAGGTGTACCAATGAGATCCACATCAGATGGCTAGCCTTGCCCAAGAGCTGGGCTTGGCTGAAGAGGGCTATTAGACTAATGGTCCATGGCTCCTATGTTCATGCAACAAACATGTGGGCTGGGTGGGAAACTCCTCCTTCAAGAAGCCCCTTTAGGTTGTTCCCTGACTTATTCCACACCACCATATGATCTGGTATGTTCTTTCCCCCTGCAGTTACAGTTTGGATTTGAAGGCTTGACAGCTTGGTCCCTAGCTGGTAGCTCTATTAAGGGAATTTCTTAAGGCCTTAGGAGGTAAAGCTTGGCTGGAGGAAGTGTGTCACTGGAGGTGCGTCCTAGTGAGCTGTATCTTGTCTTATCCTGGGCTTTTCTCATCTTTCTGCTTCCTGTCCACTATGAGGTGAGTAACCTCTGCCACATGCTTTCGTCACTGTGGTGCATCTCCTGCCCATGGGCCCAGAATCACCACAGCCAAGGAGCACGTGCTGAGTGGAGGCTCAGAAACTGCAAGCACAAACAGAACCTTCCTCCTGCAGATGGTCTCTTTCAGGCATTTGGCCACAGATGAAAGCCCAACACACGTTCCTCAAGTGGGGTGCGCCTCTCTGACAGCAAGAGCAAGATTTCTCTCTTGTTGCTGGATTTAAAGATCTTGGGAGACCAGAGCCTTGCTTGGTCATAGGCTTTGTGGGCACAAGTCCCCAGACATACTTTAGTTCTCTTCCTAAGCAGCCTGAGAAACCTGCTAAACTCTGTCAGCTCTCTTCAATGGTCAGTGGCAGCCCTTGGCTTCAGGGTTTTGGGGGACATATCCAGACTCACCATCATAACAGCTCAGATATGCTAAACTGCTTGGGAAATGTCAGCACCCTTGTCTCAAAAGACAGGAGGGGGGCCGGGGGTCTTCAGAATGGGTCCCTTGGCTGGTGGCCAAGGTGGTTACATTGTGGCCTTTATAAAGTGGATGCTCACTCTCACTGCGGCTTCAAGCCTAAACCATAAAGGGTCATGGTTGGAGCATCCCTCTCTGGTGGACTGTCCCTGTAGGATCAGCTGAGAATTGGCCCAGTTGTGGTAGGGTCTCTTTCTAGAGAGCACTGGAAGCCACTAAGGATCCCAAGGTGCTGGATAGATATGGCTTTGGCCAACAGGAGGACATCATAACCTCTAGGAGGGGATGGAACAGGGCAAATTTTGACTTTGGGTCATTCAAGATCTAGAAGCATGCCCGACATCCATGGATCTTTAGCTATGTAGTCTAGGGGTCTTCATCCTTATGGGCTCTTGTTTTATAGAGCAGGAACCAGGGTCTCAAATGGGAGAGGTCATATCCCAAATGGAGCAAGAAGTTGGTGGGAGGTAAGGCCAGCAGGTAGGTCCTGAGGCATCTGAGAGCTGTTCACTTAGTATGCAATGCAGAATGCCAACCTCTGCTTGAAGAGCCTTTGTTCTGACGTGAGGCTCAGAAAAGGTGTGTAGGGAATGGGGCAGAGACTGGGGTGGAGACAAGTCATCATTGCTGAGCTACGTAATCTCAAGCAGTCAGTTCCTTCTCCTAGGCTCTCACAAGTGTATGCATTTTTCCTTTTGTACTAAAGGGGAATGTGGACATTAGTCCTTTGTAATAGCCTTCACCAACCTCCAGTTTAAAGAACAATGTATCTTTCTCTGAGTGGAGTCTCTGTCATCATTTTGGGATTAGGACCCATGCTTCTCTGAGCTGGAGACCCAGGCCTGACACAGCACCTGTGGCCCTAAGACATCTGAACTAGAAGGATCTACAATTAGAACTTACTCCCTCCCCCTCCTGCCTGCCCCCCATCCTTCCTTCCTCCTTCTTTTTCTCCCTTCCCTTCTGATTTTTTCTCTCCCTCCCTATCTAACTTCCTCTGTCCCTCCATACCACATTTTCTCCCACATCTGCAGTGCCCTGCTGGACCCCAGGACCAACGTTTAGAGGCAGAAATGAGGCTCCTGATGTGATGGTGAGACCGAAGCGTGGGAAGACCCAGTGTTTCTGGAAACTTGGCAGGTTATACACAAGCAGTGCCCTCCATTTTACACCCCTGCACTTTAGGGCAGCGGAAATGTGGCTCGGCAGACACCAAGAATGTGTTCTCCTTTGCAGTACCTTAGCCAAGCTTTAAGCCTTTCTGGGATGGGCAGCCTCTGGGACCCCCAGCTCCCTGAGCAGTATAAGTAGCCGGCACTCGCATTCCTGGTGGAATAGGCAGAGTGAGCATCTGCATGAACCTGGAAGTGAAACGCTTAGCTTGTCAATACTCTTCAAGAGTGCTCTTCTTATGAGTCAAGGGCAGGGGCTGCCTACCGACCTGCCCCACATGCCTGGGAAGGCCCCACGGCTCTTTGGCTGAACTTCTATCCCGTTTGCCTCAGAGTGCCCACACTACAATACTAATTATAATCAAGTGTTCTTGGTTCTGCCTGGTAGACAGGGCTTGAAACAGGAGAAGCCAAAAATAACAGCTCTTAAAGAGGCTGTACTCAGCTGGGTCCTCTGGATTTAAAGAAAATATCATACAGTCAGGGTTTGCACTTTGCTCACACATAAAGGGATGGATAGACACTGGACATATGCCCCCTGAATGGTGATGTGTGGCCTGTCCCAGCTGCCCACTGAAGGATGGTAAGCAACAACTCTGGCCCAGGGGTGGCACAGGAAGCAGAACTAGGAGCTCCTTGTCATGGTGGACAAAGCAGGAACAGACCAGCCCTGTGCCCATGCCTCACTTTCATGTAGACCTGAACTTCACCTTCCAAGCATTTCTTCCTCCTTTGAGATCCTCTATCTAGGCCCCTTCCTTGGGGCCCTTCATAACTCTCCCAAACGTCTCACTTGCCCCTGAAGCTCTGTGCCTTTGTGTCCTGGGAGTTCTCTGCCTGCCTTGCTGGTTTGGTCTCTCCTGCACTCTGGGCTTACAAGTCTACTGGTCAGATGCATCCTCCCACACTCGGCCCTGTCATCTTTGCCCACAGCTTTTCCGAACCCTTCTGCTTTGTGGTTAGGGGCCGGCACACCATGGCCCCATGAGCTCTGTTTGAGCTGATCTCTACCCTCAGCTTGACTATGAGCTCCTTAGGCAGAGAGTGGGTCCTATGCATCTTCCATCAAAGCAGAGAGATACATGGACACAGGTGGAATTCCATCTGTGTGTACCTGTCACCTCTTGAGGACACCCACACATTCTCTGAGTGGCAGTCTGAGACTCAGGCTCTTTGCTTCTATCTGATACCTGGGCAAGACAGACAGGCTCTTGACACTTGCAGCCAAGAGCCACACAAAGATGCCTACATGTCATGTGTCCTGAGAAATGCCCTGGTGGGCAGGTGCTCTAGGCCAGACATAACTCACTGTGGAACCCACCAGCCCAGAGTGGTCCTGTCCCTGTGGAGCATCTTAGGAGGAATGTACGAGACTGTCAGCTGAGGACCACCTTCCCATGCAACAACTAATAGTAACTCTAGCTGGGGTTTCTTCTGCAACAAAACCAAGAACTCTGCTCTTTTCTCTCAAAAAGTGGATAAGAGCTACTTGTCTGATACTGGGTTTTATTTTTTTTTTCCCCCTGTGGTCAAACAAGCAACAACAACAACAAAAAACTAAACTCACAGTGGAGCAACTTCCATTTCAGATCAGTTTCTCCTGCTCTACCATGGTCTATTTATTTTTATTGGTTTGTTTCTCATTAAATCCTTCAATTACTCTGCAGTGTAAAATGGCGAAATTATTGGCACATGCCACCTCCATCATGTATCTGAGTTTGCTTATTACGCTTGCAGAAAATGCCTGAATGGTATTTGCTTCTGTTGTGGATTGAGACAGAGTTAATAAATATTATTTGGTGTTTTTTCCCTGAGAAGCACTGCTTTTCTTGATTGTTTTTTACAGTTGGATTGGGAATATTGATTTATTCACCACTGTTACAATAATTGTATACAAGGAACAAAACAATGCGGAGGTAACATGTCATCGGCTCCAGCAGATTAATTAGTTGTAGGAGATTAGGCACAGTGTTCCGGGAAAGATTTGCATTTAGAGAAGAAAAAGTTTCTTCCCTGTTTTAAATCTTAAAAGAGCCAAGAGAATTCAATAGATGTCCACCCTCGCTGCTCTCTCATTAGTCCATTGGTTAGAGAGCATGGGAAAATTACTGGATAAAAATATTGGGGATCAGGCATTAAAAATTAAGATCATGATGCCCACTAAAAGCCAAGATTTAGATATGGATTGAATTTGAATACTCAAATGCTCCATCAAAAGTTCCCCACCCAGACAGTGAGTGTTCTGCGCAGGAAGGCACTCGTGTTTTTATTCTCAAAAGCATGCACTACGGTTTCCTTTACACTTGTTCTCCCAGAATATAAATGTCAATGGTTGGAGCTAGAAATGAGAAGAAGAATCACTTTCATTCTAAGTAACGGCATAGGTTGGGGAAACTGCGAGGTCCCCCAGACTTGTGTTGGATTGCTCTCCTCCAGTCCAGCAGGGAACAGCTGAGGAATGCAGGCTGGCTGGCCCAGACGGACTTGCTGGACAAGGAAGGGGCTTCCCCAAAGTGCACCTGCTCACTGCTCCTCTCTGGCCGTCCCAGACCCCTATGCCACAATGTACATACTATTGATTGAAGTTTTCTGTTGCTCAAAACTTGGACCATCACAGGATGCTCAAATCGCCCTTGTTATATCAACTCCAGTCTTTCTCTAAGATCAGAACAGTGTCTGGCTGCCTGACATCCTTGTTCTTTCTGCATGCTGTTTTCTTTTTACTGAGCCCCATATGGGACACTCAGGGAAGACCTTTTATTTTACTTTTATACATGTATCTTGTTTTTTTTTTTCATTGAAGCAGACTTTCCTATTCAGTCATCTAGCCTAGACAAATGAAATCGTATGCTTTTCAAGTTCATAATAGGTTGATTATAAATACATACTGTAAGGTGAATAGAAGTATCAAGTTAATACATCATTGCATTATATAGTTACCTTTTCATTGTTGTAGAGAACAATTAAGTTGTTCCTCTTGGCATATTTCAAGATTGCAGCACAATGTTGCTAACTTCAGCCAGCCCCAGTCTGAATGTGGGCCCTCAGAACCTATTCATGTTGAACCTGAATGTGAGAACCCTCTCACTGGTGTCTCTCTGACATCTACCTTTTACTCAGCGAGTTTGGTTTCTTTGTCCTTTGAGATCCCACATCAGGGGGGTGCCATGGGCTTTCTCTTTAGGTAAGGCTTGGAAAGCTTCCAGCTGCCTCTAGATGAATTTTCCAAGCCGACTCTCTTCCTAATCCCCATGTGTTAAAACATAGATTGACAGGTGCATGGGCTGCTGTCCTTCCTCACGTTCCTGTCCAGTGTAGACAACCATTATTTGTAATTTATTCTTTATTCTCCAGCTTTTCCAGCCTGCTTAGGAGCCATGATCAAACTCAGCGGGTGTGGACTGCAATGTACCCTGCTATAACCATTCTGTTCTTCCATGTTTCTTTCCTGAGTGCTAGTATAGAGCTCCAGGGCCTTGCACACACTAGATTAATGCTCTATCATTGAGCTACATCCCTTATTCTTATTATTTTATTATTCTTATTATCTATGTTGATGTTTGTGGTGGTTTCAACATAAATGTCTGCATAGTCTCAGGCTTAAAATATTTTATTTTTATTTATTTATTTGAGAGAGAGAGAGAGAGAGAGAGAGAGAGAGAGCACCTCAGGCTTTTTTGATTAAGCCTCCTACTTAGTCTGCAACAGGTAGAACCCAGCTGGAGTAGGTGTGTCACTGAGGAGTGGATCTTGAGTCTACTGTACTGTGTGTTCAGTGTCAGCTTAAGTTCTGGCCTTTTTTTCCCCTCTCTCTGCTAGGGAAGGATGATGGAGTGAGCCAGCTTCTTCCACCACGATGGAGCTCCTTCTAGAATCTATAAGCCTGAAACAAACCCTTTCCTCCCATAATCTGCTTCTGGTTGGGTATTTTCCCAGCAATGAGAAGGTAACAGCAACAATGTTAGACAGGACATTTTGGTACACATTCACCTAGTGAATTGATTACTGTTGTGGAGAAGGGTAAGTTCTGTCTTTGCTTGTGGTAACGGTAGCATTATCTGAATGGAGTCTGGGGATGCAATAGCTCCAGGTCACTCCACACCCTTATGTCACATCAGCCTTCTAAGCTGAGAGCGAGTCCCATGGGTTGGAGCAGGCCAGGCAGGATAGGACTATTAGCCCAGGACTACAGAGGCACTGCTGAGCAAACACAGATGTCCGTCTGCTGGGAATGTCGACTTTCACGTTGGTCATTTGATACAGCCTGGACTTGGGAAAAATTGGTCCATCTGAGTTGCCTCCTAATACATAGCTTCCCTACCTTATGGTCTAAAATCTCAAGTCACAGAATGCTTTGAAGGTAGAACAATGATATATTATAAACCCTCTACCTATATCCAACTCTGCCTCATAGATCTGAGCCTTCTAAAGTAGGATGCAAGTACCAAGCCATGTCACACTATGCCATATCACTTATGCCATGTCACCCCAAATACTTGAGCAAGCATTTGAGAGCAAGGGAAATCAGTGATTGACTCAAAAACTAAGGGTAATAATATTAATACTTACATTATGTTCAATTTTCCTCAATGTCCCAATAATGCTCTATCTATCTATCTATCTATCTATCTATCTATCTATCTATCATCTATCTATCTATCTATCTATCTATCTATCTATCTATCTATCTAGTGCTTTTGGTTGTTACACATTTCTTTTTAAATACCGACCTTTGTGATACTCAATTTCTGAGTATAACTAGCTAATATTAGCTGTTTACAGTTTGGTGATGGATAATGCTTAAATATATTGTGACTCTCCATAACTTCTCCATTTGAGACTAGCTCTGGGAAGCTTCATATTAAGTGAGTTAAATTTGGCCTACAAGCCTCTTCATGTGGGTCTGCATGGAGAGCAGTCACACAGACCTGGAGTGTTACACTCCTTTGATGTACAGACCCCATAGGACATCACACTATTACACTCCTCCCTTAATGGGCTGAACATCATATCAAAGGTGCTAGAATGTGATGCAGGAAGGAAGCCTGTTGGGCCCCATCCAGCTTCCATTCTCAAGCTCACTCTCCAATACCCCCTCCCGTTATTAACTCTAGCGAGAACACGTTACTAATGAGTTACTTTTTAGTGCAGTGCAATGAGGGAGTCCGTCTTTGAGCCCTTCCTCACCGCTCTACCAGGCTAGGGTATTGAAAAGGCAGGCATTTAACCTTTTCCCTTTTATCCCAAAGCTTTCATGCATGCGCCATTATACACAGAAAGGATTAATAGTGGCTTCTTCCATAGGGACCATGTATCCTCTGGAGTGTATGGTATGCATGACCCCAAGCCTACAACTGAGTCACAGGGCAGGCCCTGGGAACAGTTCAGCCTGTAGTGTTAGCCAAAGCAACCTGACCTTGAGTTCAATGCTAATAAATGTTCTGGATTTATTCTTGTACATGTGCCCAGAAGTTTCCACAATGGCCATGTAGAACAGAATACAAAATCAAACAAATTCCACTGCTGAAAAAGCAGACAGCCCACTCTATTCCACCAGGAAGACCCTTCTGGTGCATCTCATTTCTGCTGCCAATTACATCCCTCTTCTTCTGCCATATATTTGCATACATAAAGCATCTAGAAGTCCTTTCCTTTATGTTCAGATTCAGAGAAGGGGACTTTCTGTTAGAGAAGAGAAGGTTTGCAGGAGGAAAGAAGGAATCAGGCCCTGTCAGAGGCCAAGGTCAAGGTAGATACTGGATGTACCACAGGGAAAGAATAAAGACACAGGCCGTGGCTCTTGCCAGCTGCTGCTATTCCTTCTAGCCTGGCTGGAACATGAAGCTAGGACTCTTAGAGATTGGATTTCCCCACAGGGGGTGTGGCATGGTGGTGGCCTGTCAATCCCCAGAGGGGCTGTACTAGAAGCCAGTGGCCAGGTATGTCCATGTTAGTCCTGAGGGATTGGGCACCACCGGGTTAGAGGTCATCCTCGCATTGGAAGTTCATATTTTGTGAATGACTAGTGGAAGCTTCCTAGGAGAACTCCAGCCATGATTCTATATAGGGCTGCTCAGATGTCACAGAAGACCTCAGCTTATCATGCCTCCAGAGGGTCCCCAGATGTCCACGTGGCCACCACCCGAGAATGTCTGCTTTCCTTAAGACAGTTCTGTCCTGGAAGTCTCAGAGCTCCACGCGTTCTGATTTCAGGCTTTCTTCTGGACAGTAGAATGAGGAATGCCTACACATCTTTCCAATGCTTTGGGTAAAATATACAGATTCTGATTAAAGCATTCTTAGCTGACATGACAAGCCAGCCTCATTCCCCCTCTGCCTCTCTGCAAAGCCACATAAAATCATTCCAGATCTTGCCAATACAGAAGGGAATCTTGGCTTCATTTGGGACCAAACTTAGCTCTGTTCAGGCCTCCCAAAAGCAAACTGTCAGACTCCCCCTCCTCCGGACAGGCAGGGTGTCCTCACATGAGGCTGGCCTTATCACGTGTCTATATCCCATGTCCTCCCCAGCCCAGCTTGCAGCCCTATTTCCATTCATTGACAACTCAGTGAATCAGTCAGTTTCTTGTCAATGCCTAGTCAGTACCCACTTTGGTCTCTTGACCTAGACCCTGGGGGCAGGCTGTCTTATTTATTAATTCATCTGTAGAAGACCTCTCCTGCATGCTATAGTGAGGGGTGAGGGGGACCTGCTATATGTCTGTTCCTGTCTGCCATGCCATGGACTAGGGGGCAGAAGCCAGAAGACTACAAAAGTGGCCTGCGCTTACCTTCTAGCTTAAACACTTGCTAGCTTTGATGTTTTATTTTCCAAATGTCAGCATTCCGTGTGTTACATGGCAGTACACCTTCCTTTACAAACGATTACTGGTCTAAAGTATGTGATTTGAAGCTTCTGGCACTCACCACAGTAGCAACTGCCTGTTGATTTTCCACAGGTCAGAAAACAATGGGTGAGAGGAGTCTGGAAAATGAGGGGGCCCTGGGTCCCCTGCCGCTAGAGTAGGAGGAGACATTTAACATAGACTGCCTGCTTTGGTCAAGGATAGAGGTTTTGGAGAAAGAGAGCCCACCTCATCCCCATGTGACCTGGGGACAGGCTCTCTCTCTCTCTTTCTCTCTCTTTGTGGAGGGAACACTGCCAATCTAAGTCTTTGGGATTCGGGCTCAGGGTAGTTGAGGGGTTCTCTATGCCCCTGGAGGAAGGGTTAGAAGACAGATCCCTGGTAGAGAAGATCTTCTCTCAGCCATCTCAGCACCTCATGTGCAGGGTGCAGTGGGGACCACCCTATGGGTGTGTGTGGAAGGAGGGTAAGGCAGATCAGTTGGGTCTGCTTCTCCAGATCCAGCCACAGAGCTGGGCAGGAGGATTGTCCCGCTGCTCCAGGAAGGCGTTGAAATTCAAATTTCCTGCCAGGTCTGAAGCATCAGTTAATTTCCTTTCCTCACTGCTTGGCACTGAGTCCCGTGTCTTTGCTAGCACACAGCAGCTGTAGACTTTGTGGAGGAACCGGCCTTGTGGAGGTGATCGATGATCTAATGGGGACTTCACATTGCATTTCTGATGAAGCAAAACTTAGCTCTGGCCCAGCCAGATGGGGACTGGGGGTGGGATGAAGCTCCCAGAATACATGCTGGGAAGTAGCCATGGTTGAATCACTTTCTGCCTCTAATTGATCTTCTGCTGTGTGGAAGAAGCGGAAATTCACATGCAGGATGAAGGTTTCCTAAGGAAACCTATGACTTCCCACTCATATGCCTCTGTGCACATGAGTGACCTGGTGCTTGCTTGCTAGGGACAGGAGTCATTTAATGCAAACATGTCCCCACATAAACCTCCTGAGGGTCTGCAGGCCCTCAGAGAGTCACAGGAGCACAACACCCAGCTCCCCTCTTTCTCCATTTCAAACTTTTGTGTCTGCAGCCCTGCCCTGTCCCTTGTTCCTCCACCATGTGAACACGCAATGAGCAGTGAAAGGACTCACATGTGGCTGTCATGCTTTAGAGTTTCCAGAGTTTCTGATGGAGCTTTGAGACCAGCCGTCCAGGGGTTGTGTGTGTATGTGAGTGCGCTTGAATGTGGGAGAATACCGGTGTCTGACCACATGAGCACGTGTGTTTGGATGTGTGTGAATGAGTGTGTACTCCATATTTTTCTGGGCACGTTGTCAGGGCACCTGCTGGTTGAAGTGTCCTGTGAAGTTCGTGAAGCTAGTCTCAGAAAGAGGTATGCTGCCCACAAGTTGCCCTCACTCTGGTCAAAGGCATATAATGCTTTCCACCCTGTTCCCAGCAGCTGTTTAACTGCACAGTTTGGATGACGTGGATGAATCCTGAAAGTGAAAGCTTGAGGCCAGTGCACTTTCCTGATGGCACCTGGCTGTGCAGGTGGCCAGGGACTGCCATGGCTGGGGGAGGACCTCCTGCAGCTGGGTGGCCACAGCATTCCTGGAGTGTCAGCATCCCGAGTGTGTCTGCGTGCGTGGGTGTGCATGCGCGTGTGCTTGTGTCCCATGCATGTGCCTTTGGAAGCCAGAGAACAAAGGTGGTTGTCCTCCTCTATTGTTCTTTCTTTTTTAAAAAAATTGTTTATTTTCATTTATTTATTTGAGAGTGACAGGGAGAGAGAAAGAGGCAGATAGAGAGAGAGAATGGGCACGCCAGGCCCTCCAGCCACTGCAAACGAACTCCAGACACATGTGCCACCTTGTGCATCTGGCTTATGTGGGTCCTGGGGAATTGAGCCTCGAACCAGATTCCTTAGGCTTCACAGGCAAGCACTTAATTGTTAAGCCATCTCTCCAGCCCTCTATTGTTCTTTCACTTGATTTCCTTGACATGGAACCGCTCATTGAACATGTGGCTACTGTTGGCAGTCAGCCTGGCTTACCATCCAGGCCAAGTACCGGGGTTCCAGGAATGCATGGTCACTGCCAGCATTTTATCTGGGCCTGGGGTCAAATGCTGACTGTCCCAGGCCTCTCTTATCCACTTACTTATCTCCACAGCCCCTGGAATTTGTCTTTCAAGAAGAAGTACCTACTTGCTTTCCAAAGAAGCTGAAGGAGCTGGGAACAATGTGTCATCCTCTTCCAGAGCAGGTGACCCTGAAGTCACATGTCCCAGCTAGAGATTTCTGAGCTGCCTCTCCCTCATTGGGAAATGGGGAAAGGGCTTCACCTCCTGTGGTGTATCAGAATGGAGTGAGACCTGGTGTGCAGCAGTAGCAAAGCCACAGGATTTGTTGTGGTCGTCTTTGTGACGGTGGCTGGGGCTAGACAAAAGACCCACTGTTATTCAGGTTGACTCAAGGTCATCCTGTTCCCACACAGCAAAATGTGGCATAGGCCACCAGAGAGGGTTCAGCTGAGGAGGCAGAAGTTGCTGCCTGGGGGTCAGGAGGTTCCCAGGAAGAGGCCAAACTCCACCGATTGATGCGTCCTCCTGTTCTGAACCTGGATGGCGGAGCCTGTCCTAGTGGCCACCTGCTGTGCTGCTTCTCGTGGGAAGGTGGCAGCACTTGTGGGCTGCAGTGCCACGTCACCTTTTGCTATGTCCAAGTCAGGGTGGAGGTAGAACTGAGGACTCAGTGGTGTCACCTCTGCTGGTCTATTTCAGGAAGTGGACTTCCCTCTTGAATCTTCCAACATAAGTTTGGAAAAGGCGAGTCTCCCCAGACAGATGGGAGGTCAGTTTGTCTGGAAGCATCTATGAGTTTAGCAGGGGCAGAGATGCCACTGGACACTTGGGATTAGAGAAGCCGGCCTGGGTGTCACTGTAGTGACACAGGGCCATGACGGCACGAATACATGTGTGTCTCTCCCACAGGATTCTGGCTGGATTGGGAATCTGATTTGCTAACAGATTCGTGTTTTTGTTTCCTGCGGACGGACAGAGAGAGGAAACCTGGAAGATGTTAAGCCCCCTGGAAGAATTTAGGGGAGTAAAGCAGGGTGGGGAGGGGACAAGAAGATACCCCAAAAACCACACTCCATGCAACAGGCACAAAAGGCCTTAAAACATAGCCAGAAATTTTGGACAGCTGTGCCGAGGAAAAGTGTGCATGCAGCAGAACTTGGTGCACTGCCTCTGAATAGTTTTAAATGTCTTTTCCCTCATAAGTAGATTATTCAGTACAATGTCATTTGCTGTCACTGACATTTTCTTTAAAGTCATAAAGGCCTGCATAGCAATAAAAGGGCTCGGAATAAAATTAGGAATATCATGTATAAATTATCTTTAACCTTAGCTTCATTTGGACTGTGACTTTTTAGACCTGATCAATTTTCATGAAACTATTCACATAAAACTGTGAAAAAATATTTGATCCCTGGCTCTCGTAAAGGCAGCGGTAACAAGACTGCTACTTTGCCTCTGCTTAATGGCACCATTGGTGTCGGTCTCCGTGGGCGATGCAGGAAAGCAGGGATCATTCTGAAATTTAATGTAATTTCCCAGAGCATTGTTAGGGAAAACATCTCCACTGGCATGCATATTTTATATAAGTGCTGCGTCGTCAAGGATGCTCCACAACTTACTAAATTTTCTGCTTAGTTGGGGAAGCACTCACTCACGCAACCTGAGTACCTCCCAGGCTCAAGTGCTCCATCTCGCCTTCTCAGCTGATGTGAGCTCTGAGCTTTGCTGTATACAGCGAGGGAAAGAGTCCCTTGGAGCCTAAAGCACAGGCCTGGGTGAGGGGCACGACCGACAGCCCTCCAGCCTGCCTGGGACAGAAGACACAGACTGGGCTAGTCTTGTGGAGAAGCGAGAAGATAGCAACTATGTATGGGGGTTTTGGAGCCACCAACAGGGAGTCTTTCAGCCATATTTGCTCCTATGTAGTATAGCTAGCTAACATGTGTTATGGACTCTGGATCAAAAAAAAGAAAAGCTTAGAAAACCACAAGGTGAGAGGGAACCTCTCTCAGCTGCAGAATGATGACTAATTCTTAAATTTTTGAAAGGTTAGTCCTTCCAGGACTCCTGCTTAGGACCCTGTCTGAGCTCTTCTGGGCCTTCCTGCCATCTTCACCAGGTCTTCTCAGTGCACAGAGGAGCTCCCGAGGACGGGAGAGGCCCGGGGAGAAACCTCTCTGCTCCAGGCTGCAGGATGCCCACAGCAGCCAGGCAACACACCTGGCCCCTGCACCTGACCGCCGTCGTCTCCAGTGAGCTGTGGTCGGAGCAGGCAGAGACGAGGTCAGCGAGTACAAAACGAATGGAGTGGTGGCCATTACTCCCGTCATAATCCTGACATTACATTTATAGAGCTTTCCTCCAGAAGGTTCCCTAAGGGCATTTGCAAATTTAACAAACTGTGGCCAAGAAGTCCAGCCACCTCTCAGGTGGACAGTTGTAACTGCTGAAGCATGGATCCTCCCAAGTTCGCTGCACAAAATGCCCAAGCCCATGTCCAAAGCAGGGTCTTCCATTAGATTCAGAACATCGTGCTGCCTCCCAGGGACCTGGCCACCAGGAACAGCCTGACTGCTGGAACGAATCAGCCACCATCCCATCCGGCTTTGTGGGGAGCCAGCATCCCACTCACCTGCGACATGAACACAGAGTGCAGCTTGTCTCTGTCCTCTCTCCTAGCTCAGCATTCCCTTGCCCTTCTGGTGTCCTCTCTAAGGGTCCTGGCTCTCAGAGATACCCTAACCAGTTTGATCTGGGTGTATTCCTCCCTAAAGAATGCGGTGAGGTATAGCTTTCCCTCTGTGGCTGTGGGATGACCCCTTGTGCACTAGCAGGCTCTATACCTGTGCAGTAAATGCTACCCTTGTTGACAAGACAGACTCGTGTGTGTGTGTGTGTGTGTGTGTGTGTGTGTACATGCCACAGCACATGTGTGGTCAGAGGACAATATCAGATGTTGAACCTCATCTTCCACCTTATTTCAGGCAGATGGAAGAAAGAATCACTTGTTGCGAACCCTTCCATTGGCCAGATAATTGGCCTGTGAGTTTCCAGGCTGGGTAGCCCTGCTGTCTGCCTACTGCAGGCGAGTACTGGGATTACAGATGCTTATGCTACCATGTTCAGCTTTTATGTAGGTTCTGGGGATCCCAACTCAGGTTTTCATACTGGCGTGGCAGATGATTCATCCACTGTCATCTCCCTGGCCTCAAGACAGACACCTTGGAAAGACTGTTCTGCACTGTGGGTGTGCGTATACCCAAGAGCCATGGAGGAGTGAGTTGGGAATAGCTGGCTCAACCCACGGGGACTGTTCTTGGCCACTTCTTGTCTTCACGCCCAGGCTTGAAGGATTCTAAGAAATCAGCACCTTGTGCTCTGTGTAGATCTTCTCAGTGTGAAGGGAGGGCAGTGAGCTCGTTTGGGATCATTTCCTTAAAGTGGCAAACCCTGGGTTCATTATCCAAGGACATGCCACTGCAGAAGACCCAGCTTCCCACCCTCAGTAGCAAGAAGACACATACCCATCTGCGACGAGGATGTGGGCTCTAGGCTCCCAGGGTTCCTTCCTTGCTCTCTGTTGGGCATAGTTGTCATGGTTACTCCATCTCCAGCTCTGTCCACCTGACACCAAGGTGCAGGGCTGAGCCCGCCAGCTTCTACTACAGAGGAAAGTGAAATTCAGTCTCCAGGTCTGGGCCAAACCTGGGCTCAGCATCATGCCTCTTCTGAGCATGCTGCAGTCTGATTGAATTGTCTGTGAGGAGCTAAGATAAAGGTTTCTACTGTACTGACAGCTCTCCTTAGCCAGACCTGCCACCCAGCAAAGGTTGCTGGGAGCTGAATCTGGCTGGTCGCTGGGCCTTTAGATGCTTTTTTTTTGGAGGGGGAGGGGACGTTTAGAAACCAAAGCCAGGGAAGATGTGGTTTCCAAAAACATGGAGAGATAGTGATAACACTGGGATTGGGGACAGCATAGGGAGCAGGGGACCCAGAAGATCAGGGTTAACACAGTTCTGCAGGCAACAGCCCACACAGGTGCTGGAGGGATCCCCCATGGTCTCAGAGATCTTCTCTGTTCTGGCACCCTTCCAACTGCTGCTTCACAAAGCCCCCAAGCAGGTGTGCATGCTCACTGGGTGGGGCCTCTCTCCTGAGCACTGAGCAGCATCCTCTGCGCAGGTCTACTCACCAGGAGTATGTCCCACACACACTTCAGATGGTCTGAGAACTCACCTGCCCCCTTGATGCACTGCCGCCTTTGCCTCAGATCACATGGTCCCTCCCAGGCCGCGTCCTCCTTACTGAGAAGCAGGACTGCGCATGAAGCAGCGTATCAGGGGCCGCGTGGAAATGATCCGACCCCACATCCTGGGCCTGGCCACTCTTAAAGCCCATGAGGGCACTGTCTAATTCATGGCCATTTTCCATGTGACAAATGAATCTGTCCTTTGCGAACAGGGACACACCATGGTAGTCCTACCTAGGTCCCTCCTAGGCCTGTCCTGGTGGGTGGGGGCAGGCTGCCCTGGGCTAGGAGCTGGCTGGCACTGAGAACTGTGCACACGGATCTGTGGATCTCTGCAGGGGGGTGGGTGTTGGCTCTGCCCTCACATTGTGAGAAGGCAGTGGCAACCTGGGTGGTGTGTGTATTCTGGATTTAATTGTCCTCGAAATTGCTACATTCTGGGGAGGTATTTCCTTAGATTTGGGCTGCCTTTAAGTAGGGGACCCCACAACTGCACATCTCTGTTATTAATAAAAGATGTGGGCCCCCCACCAGAGCCCCCTGCTCTGCAGACCCCTCAGCATGTCTGATGCCAGGGAAGAGGCTGTCAGCTGTGGGAAGCCATCTCTCCCAGGGTCCCAGTTCTTTCTTCACATCCTGATGGAGTGTGAGTTCTGGCTCGGGGTCGGGTTCCTCAGGGAGGCATGAAAGCAAGTCAAAAGGCACTGTCACCCGGCTAGCAATAGACAGTGGGTGTCCTTGGCTCTGGAATCAGAGCAAGTGCAATGCCTTCCTCTTGGTGGCTGCCCACCTCCTCTGTGGTCACTGCCCCACCCTTCGCCCTCCCTTACTTGCAACTGCCCAGGGAAGCCTCAGTCACATGTGTGGGAGGGAAGGGTGCCCCTGCCCCATGCCTGCCAGCCCTTCTGTGACGATTCAGCCCTCAGGGAACTTAGAGGTCAGGGGTTGCCAGCTGTGCAGGAGAGGGAGTTTGTGTGTGTCATAGGAAGGTTGGATAATGGATACAGGATGGTTGTCAGGATTAAGGGTGGCTGTCTTGTCTCATTTTCTCTTGCCATAACAGAACTGCATGGAGTGGGTCATTTACAAACAGAGCTTGTTTGGCTCATGATTCTAGAGGCTGAGGTGGCTAAGTGCATCTGCTTGGCATCTTCAGAACATGTGACTCAGCAGGCTCTTGTGGCAAGAGCACACCCTTGAGGGACAGCTTGCTTTGATTACAAAGCCCGAGAAGCCAGACACTCCTTCCAGAACAGTCATTCAAGACACCAAAGGCCTGGTGCCCTCCCATCGGTCCCCATCTCCCAACTATGCTATCCTGGGAATTAAGGTTCCAATTTGAGAATATTAGAGGGAGCAGTGGTCAAGGCTCTGGGCACAGGTCTGGGAGCAGATCTGTTTACCCTAATGCCCTCTGACCTCTGACCTTCAGCCTCCTCCCTCTTTGTCTTCTCCTGATTGAGGATATGAGGTATGGTTGTCTAGATTCATGGTCCCTTTGGCTAAGGGGAGGTCCCAATTCTGGCATGGACGATGGGGTAAGTACATCTCTCCTTCTTCTAGCTGTGCCTAGGGTCTATTTTTCCTGCAGTGATCAATGGCTCCTCTGGAGAGTGTTGGTTTGACTGAAGGCTCATGGCCAGCTGCTCTTATACAAATCAGACCTTCTCCATGAGTCCCATTGTTGGCTCAAACACAGGTGTGCCTTTCTTTCTATGTGTGGATGAACATGGTCCAAGGATTCCCAGCAATCTGGACAGTCTTGCATCCCCAGAGAAATTCAGGCTACCTGCAGGTTTGAGCAGTGTCTCAGATCTGTGGCCGTGTGATGGAAAAGTCTAGACCTGAGGCTGTGGAAAGTTTGAGTGGTAACTTGGGGTGAGTGAAGATGGTGTGGTGACAGGCAACAGGAAGGAATTGTCAATCGCTTCAGACATCTGGAAGACAGAGAGGACATGGTCCTCAGGAACTGGGAGAGGCTGATGGCCAATGGGAACTGGCAAGGTTGGAGCTACAAGGCCAGATCCACGGGCACTGAGGACAGGGTGGCGGAACATCAGGAGGATGTACTTTTGTCCTTGGAGCTTGGGAAACTCCGGTGTCTTTCCAGATTCCTTCCCTTCTTGAGCCCAGGAGCTGAACATTCCCACCAGGTCCTATTCCTCCGTCCTGACACTCATCAGCTCCTCCTCTGCTCTGAGTCTGTCTGTGTGTCTTAGGATGCACTGTGCACTCCCTGCTGGCCACCTCTTCGAGTCTTCTGTCTTCCCTCTGTTCTCAGGCCCTATTCATACAACGTCCTTCTCAAGGGTAGGAAGCATGTAAGGACAGGGAAGTGGCTGTGCTAGCAGATAGCTGGAGGTCTGCTTATCTGCATATCTGTCCCTGGACTCTGCATCCCCCAGCACCATTCAGCAGGGACCACTGATTTGACCTCTGATGCATGTTCGTGATGTTGGATGAACAGCTTATGGAATGTGTTGTTAATTGGAAAGACCCCAGAACCATGAGCGAAATGACCAACCCTTTCTCTGGACCCAGATCTTAGACACTGGTGACACCCTTAAGCATTCCTCAGATCTGTGAGACCATCTGGACCCCCGGGAAGACCTGGACCCTGTTCACACACATGTAGAGGGAGCCTGAGCCTGAGCATCAGAGGACGAGAGACGAAGGGGTGATCAAGGAAGGCGTAGCTGGATGTGGGGTTCCAGTCAAGCTTGCTGCCTATCAGAATGCCTGTGACATGTTTTCAAGGGCTGAGGTCTTGTCCACTCGTGAGTTCTGTGTTGAACTATAATGCTATGCTTGGAAGTAGTCCTGCTAACTTAGCGTGGAAAATCTCTGTTCATTAACAGACCACTTCTCTGAAGAAAGCCGTTCCTTTCAGGCAGGAGGCTCCACTAGAGCGCGCATGGCAACGGGCTCTCCCTGGTGCCTCCACTCTAAATATCTGGCCAATGAACTTTCTGGGCGACATGGTGACATCATCAATGATGATGGTGTTAGAGAGAGAAAAAAATCAAAGCCATGTTAATTTCAAGGTCCATTTAAACTCCAGTTTTTTAAAAAATCAATATTTCTTAGAACATAAATGGGAAAAAATTGGTAGGAGTTGAAATTCTATTTTAAGCTTTTAAGTGAATGACCAGCAAGGGATGAACATGCTGGCCAAAAAGGAAAAGAGAAAGGAAAACAAAAACTTTTGAGTATTTGTTAATCTCCCTCCAAAATTCTGTCTGTGCTCAAGTTTGGGTTATCTAAAACTTTGAGGAACTAAATTAATGTCTCAAGTGTTGGGCTTTTTGCCAAAGAAGGTGTCTAACGTGACAGAATGCTATCACGTGAGGAGCTGGTGACTCTGCCCATGTTGCCTGCCCTTCAGAGGGCTGGAAGAGCCTCTGCCCAGCTGCCTGCTGAGGGTTGCTGCCCATTGCCACAGCAGTCCAGGGAACCTTTCTCAGTGGAAAATAAAATCCATGGTAAGCTTGGGCTCTGGGAGGATTTGTCTTTATAGCTGATATCAAACACTTTTAGCATGATTTAAAAAAATTTATTTATTTATTTATTTATTTAGAGAGAAAATGGGCATACCAGGCCTTTAGTCATTGCAAACAAGCTCCAGACACATGTGCCACCATGAGCATCTGGCTTACATGGGTACTGGGGAATTGAACCTGGGTCCTTAGGCTTCGCAGACCATCACCTTAAATGTTAAGCCATATCTTCAGCCCTCCTCTATTATGTTTGAAGGCTCCTTGACTCTGTTGGCTGACTGCGGAAGCCCTCCCTGAGTGATAGCAGGCAACACAGCCTCTCAGCCTCCAGAGCTGGTCACACAGTTGGGAGAGCACTTTGCCAGGACTGTGGTCAAGGCAGGGGCTTCTTGTGCCTGATCTCTGCATGTCAGCTGTCTTCAAAGAACTATTGAACCCATACATGATGGCATCAGTGTAGCCAGAACCCCAAGAGACCATGTAGGGATCAATATGGATTCAACATCATCTTAGTATTGGCAAACAAGGACATTGGTTGATCTGGCTGATCAGAGATATGACGTAGAACACCTCTCTAAGAATAGACCAGATCTCCTGCCCTTTGTACTGGAGCAAGGCACACTCACCTAAGCAGCTGTAAGTCCAACTCAGGTGTTTGACCTTTTAAAGAAGACTTGTGGTAGCCTGTAACCCCAGCTACTATGGAGGCTGAGATAAAGGAAGAAACATTTAGTGTAATTCCTAAATGTGTCCCCACCATGTCAATGGAGAGAAGAAATGGTTCCACGAGATCCATTTCACTCCTGTTGGTCCCATGAGGTATGGGTTTCTTTGATGCCAAGCTTGCTCTGTCATGTGTCATGATTTTTTTTTTTTTTGGATAATCTCAGAAATCTACACTGTCCTCTGATAGGTGACCTCCCATCAGAAGTGTGTCTGCATTATCCAAGCCTTCCTGCTGCTTCTGGGAGCAGATTTCATTCTGGCCAAAGAGCCTCAGCTCCGTGGCCCAGAAAAAACAAACCAAGATTTACCCTTATTCCACCCTGAGCAGGTAGGATAAATGTCCGCATCTCTGGGGTGTCTTTTCCTCCTTTGTCTGGGAGGTGAGTCCTTGGTGCCATGTGCTGTGGGAGGTGCTCCAGAACCCGATGGGCTTGGGCTCCGCTGGCTCTTGTCCATCTCGAAAGAGCTTCCTCCAGCTGAAATCCCACGGACTCCCTTCATCAGCGTGCCCTGCGTGAGGGCTGACTTTCTTTATTCTGAGAAAGATGCTGCTTTAGGAATCACATTGTCACTGGTGTGCTAACTAACTGGTAAAAATGGGTTGATCTCTTTTGAATCACCCCAGACTTTTCTGAGTCCCCTTTTCTTGAATGTCCACGAGGCCAAGACCTGATGCACTGCTTGGCTCCTCACTATCCCCGTTGTCCTCAGACCAGGACAGCAACTCATAGATCACAAACAGCTTCAGTGAGCGGCCCACACATCTTTTCAATCAGAAGAATTCGACTTGGTTTTCTTTGGAATTTTGCATTTGTCACCATTAGTTTCAACAGCTAGATGTCCGAGGCGAGCTAGGCTCTGGCAGCTCTGATGGTTGGTGACAACATGCAGGGACACAGACCGCAGTAATTGGTCCAATCCCTTACCCACTCCTCTACCACCAAGGAGAGCCAAGTTCCCCCAGCCTTCTTCTGTTTCCTTTAAGACTTACTGGCTTTGGAAATTTGGGGTGGGGGTAGCAAGGCTCTGATTTTGAAGAGCAGATGTTTTTGAAAAATTCCCTTCAAATGGCAATCCTGAACTTTGATAATTGGGTGCAGATGATAGGATTCAACATGACAGCCTGGTATAGTTTTCTATCCTTGAATCTCAGGGAACCCTAATCCAGACATTTCTCTCCTCAGATGTCTTCTGAAGTCAGTGAGGCACCAGAACCAGAGTGCGGGAAACCAAAAAGATAAAGAACAGAGCCATTGCCAAAGGTGCTCCAGGCCCGTGGCTACGGGACATGACCAAAGTTTTCAGAGAAAACAAGTGGTGTGTGTGGGTGTGGATGGGATTTTCTTAATCTGGGCAACTGGTTTCAGGCCCATGAAACATTTCATCAGATGCTAATGGGAAACTGCTGTGCTCATCAATATGCATGAGAGGCTCTCTGACCAAATCCTCCAGGGGCACTGTGAGCCTCTCTCCTCCCTTCTTTCTCTTATCTATGGCATAAAAGCAAGGAAAACTGCAGCCAAATAATTCAGTGTGCTCAGAAGTGTTGTTGCTGTAAACATGCTTTCTATCTTCCTTTTAGCTATTTAATTCTCACCCAAAAGACTTACCATCCACCTAACCTGAGAACACTTGCCAAGTGTGTGTAATCTGTGTTCCTGAGAAGGAGCACTGAGCTGGGTCCAACGCTCCTGTGCTAATGTTTTCACCACCCTGCAAAGGAGGTCCCATGACAAACGGCCTCTTCTGTTCTACAGACATGGAAATGGAGGTTCTGAAAGCATCACTAACCCTGTGCTGGCTTCAGAACCAGATCTGGCATTGGGTGGAGGAGGTCATAGCCTCCCAAGGCCTCAGGTCTAGAACCCTCTGAGTCCGGCAGGAGCATCTCATTCTGCCCAGTAATGAAGTGGCCACGTGAGCTTCACCCCTGGAGCTCCTGCAGCCCCAGAAGGTCCGGTGGTATTGAATCTGAGAGATGGTGGTCCTGGATGTCTGAGTTGATTTATCTTACTTGGGCCTATAGGAGATGGGGCCTATATGACCAGGGAATCAAGTGCCTCGGGTAGAAGATTCTAGCATGGTCAACAGGAGTCATATGTCTGTTACTTGAGCGTGAGTGACTCTGTCCTTAGAAGTCTCTTGTTCTTCACCATCTTCACAGTCTCAAAACTATTAAACTTACTTTTGTAAACCAGAGTCGGCAAAACAAGCCCAACCAAACCTAAGGTTCGCTAGTCATAAAACCTAATTTTAATTACACATTTCTAGCATAAATTTACATATAAAAGGATTTTGGTTAGAAAAAAATAACCCTGTTATCATAGCATTGTGGTTGTCATACAAAACCACAGGTGGTACATGGGCAAAAGTTAGGGTTGCTCAGCAACCATAATTGCCCAGTTTAATGCCTAAGTGGATAGACTGATGGTTGGAATACAGTGAGAAGATTCCAGGTCTCCTCTACTGGAGTGGAATGTGATGGGTCAGATCTCCCAGATAGCACACACTTGGAGAATCATTACTATACAGATGAAAATGTACTCTGATCTCTTCAACTCTGAACTACACTGTGTTTGTACCCCATGTAGGAACCCCCCCCCCATCTTGCCTACTCTTGTGACACATTTGTGGGCCTGGTGCCACTGCTGGCATCATCTCCCTGTTGCAATGCTATGGTCAAGGTGCAGGATGGGGCTGGGACTTATAGATGGATAGTCTTCCTGGCCTGCTGGTCACACCCCTGCCAGAAGGGACAGAAGGGACTGAGAAGGTCTCCATGACTGTAACATTGGGTGAGGCAAGGAGAATACCTTCATTATGAGATAGGGACAAGCTTTAGGACCATGGAGTCTCAGGTGCACCAGCAGGAGTCTGGGGCAAGGGTGGATCTCTGGCTTCTTTCTCCACCCTAATCTCACATTTAGCTCTGCAGCTACCAAGAATCTGTCAGAAACTTAGTAGCCTCAAAAATGTATATGTGGTGTGTGTGTGTGTGTGTGTGTACCTCATCCACACATGTGTAGAGGGCAAAAGAGGACATTGGGCATCTGCCTCTCCATTGCTCACCCAAGTGTTTCTTGGAGATGGAGTCTCAGTGATTCCAGCACTTGATGTTTCTGTTTGGTTTTCATTTTGGTTTTTCCACAGACCCCAGGGATTCTTCCCATGGGGGGGATCTTTTCCCCACAGGGATGGGGTTATAGAAGTGTCTGGCCACACCCAGATGTTTACATGGGTGCTGGAAAATTGAACTCATGCCTAAATGCTTTTGGGGGAAGTGCTCTTCCTTGCTGAGCCATCTCTCCAGGCCCTCCTCATCTCTTCTGGAACACTCTTGCTGCAGATTTAGCACAGTATGCATAGCATGGTGTGGTGGATTGATTCATGTGTCCCCCATAAGCTTAGGTGCTCTGAATTCTAGGTTCCCAGCTGATGGAGATTTTGGAAATAAGACATCCTGGAGGCAGTGTGTTGTTGAGGACAGTCTTATGGGTATTATAGACAGTTTCCCCTTGCCAGTATTTGGCATAGTCTGCTGTTACTGTTTATCTACCTGATGATGGCGAGGAGGTGATGTCCACTCTCTACTCATGCCATTGTTTCCCCCTGCCATCAAGGAGCTTACCCTCAATCTTATAAGCTAAAATAAACCTCCTTTCCCATAATCTGCTCTTGTTCAGGTGATTTCTGCCAGCAACACAAACCTCACTACAATAATAAAGTTGGTATCAGAGGAGTCATATTGCTGCTAGACACTTAACTGTGTAGCTTTGGTCTTTTGGAGCTGATTTTCAAGAGGAATCTGGAAGGATTTGAAACCTTGGCCCAAGAGATGCCTTGCAGTGCTGTTAAGTACATCTTGATGGACTATTCTGGTAAGAGTTGAAATACCTGAATGCAGTAAGAACTATGGACTGTGAGGTTTGCCTTGTGAGGATGAAAAAGAGCTTTGCTTAGACTGGGCTAGAAGCAGTTTGTGTGAGAGGCTTGCTGTTATGAGCATATCCTGAGAAGTTGTGCAGGGTTGCTTTCTATAGAAGTGGACTGCTGTGAGCAGAGGGATATGGCACAGAAATGAAATCTTTGGGCTGAAACTTCTGCCTGTTCAGCTGCAATTATATGAGAGATTGAAACCTTTGAGATTGGGCAAGCTGACCTGCATTGGGACAAGAGAAAGAACGTAGTCTTTTGAAGGAGCTGAATTCTAAAGAAGTGTCCTGTTCTTCCAAGTCTGCTTTATTCACACCTAGATTAACAAATTGGTACCCCACCTCATATTATGGAGTATAAAAAATGCAGCAAAGATAGGGTCATTGGATTTGCAACACAGTCTTGTGCTTTGAAAATGGCCATGAGCAGTGTGAAGTGGGTTTGCTGGATGCCTGCATGGAGACCAGATGGACCATGGATTGCAATGGAGACCCAGTGGAGATGCCGGGACTACAAGATGGCTGCTAAGGAAAGCTACCAGCTCTGGATGAAGCTTTCCAGGACTGTGAGTAGCCTAGCTGAAGGGGTGGAATTGGAATACTTGTTGCTCCAGAGACTTGTTGCTGGTTAGAATTATCAGACATGGAGACTTGTCACTGACTTAGTTGTTGGACTTGGAGCTACAGAGTTTGATGTTTGCCCTGTTTAAGTCATGTATTGGATGAATATTTCTTTGCTACATCGATGCCATCTTTTTCAGTGTGAGTTTTTATTCTGTGCCATTATGGGCTTTGGGGGGATTTTTTGATATTATGGTTCAGTTGAAAGACCTTGGATCATGGGGATGTTTGAACATTATTAGAATTGATATAAACTATGGGGATTCTTAAGGTTAGACTGAATGCATTTCATATTACATCATGCATGGTTATCAGTTTGGGGGGAACAGGGGCAGAATATGGTGGTTTGATTCAGGTGTCCCCCATAAACTTAGGTGCTCTGAATTCTAGGTTCCCAGCTGATGGAGATTTTGGACATAAGACCTCCTGGAGGCAGTGTGTTGTTGAGGACAGTTGTATGGGTATTATAGACAGTTTCCCCTTGCCAGTATTTGGCACACTCTGCTATTGCTATTTCTCTACTTGATGATGGCGAGGAGGTGATGTCCACTCTCTACTCATGCCATTGTTTTCCCCTGCCATCATGGAATTTCCCCTCAAGCCTATAAGCCAAAATAAACCCCCTCCCTCCCCACAAACTGCTCTTGGTTGGGTGATTCCTGCCAGCAATGTGAACTGACTGCAACACACGGGAAACAAGAGAATCTCTCTGCCGCAGTATGTGTATGGACTCTGACTCACAACCCCAACCTCCAAGGCACACACCGCAGTCACATGCATTTTTTTCCCTCCTTGAATTTCTGAAGGGCTTTCTCAAAAGGATTGTTAGGCAGACAAATGCTTTCTGGTCTTGAAGAGGTTAATCAGCAGCACCCCTGCTGTCTGTCTTTTCGCGGAGGAGCACTTGTAGCTGGATGGTATGTTCTAAGCTTAATGACGTTTTCTCACATGTGCATTTATTTGATTGTTTGATTGAATGTAAGATCTTGCTATGGAGCCCAAGCTGGCCTTCAACTCCCAATCCGCCTGCTTGAGCCTCCTGGGTACTAGGAATACAGGCGTGTACCACCACACTTATCTTCACTCCTATCTCCTTTAGGAAAGGGGACCAGTGAACCCCAGCTGCTCATCCCCATGGTGCAGTCAGATGGAAAGTGGGCTGGGGTGTGCAATGGGAGGTGCCTCGGTGTATGGCGCCAACACTGTCTGGCCACAGAGGAAGAGGAAGGCACAGGTACATAAGAACCCAGTCCTGCTCTTGTCTTTTACCCTAGTCTTTAAATGGTATTACTTTGGGGGTGGGTGGGGAGCTCCTCAGAAGTATATCTTGGGAAGGAGCTAGTGAGGCATCGCTGGAGAACAATTTCCCTGCTTAAGTAATGGAAACTATTCGTTCAGGGTGGACTCACTTTAAAATACAGCCTGGTTCTGTGTTATCGAAGAGGAAGAGATCGCTTCAGCCTTGCAAGTGTGTGGGTGGCTCTTAGATGCCCGCAGCCCTGGTAATTTTCTCCTTTCTGCTCAGAAGCTCCTGTTCCAGGCCTACTGGAAGGTCCTGCTGTTTAGAGAGCCCAGCAAGGTGAAAGAATTGTCCGTTGTGGTGCTTCTGTTCTTTAGATAACCTGTGTATGCACTCTCATTGCTGCTCACTTGTATTCATACCACTAAAAATTTAAGTCTAACTTTCTGGGGACTGGGGAGATAGCTCAGTTAGTAAAGTGCTTGCCTTGTAAGCATGAGGCTCTGAGTTCAGTTCCCGGCGCTCACGTTAAAATGTTGGGCATGGTGGTGTGCACCTGTAATCCCAGTGATTGGGGAAGCAGAGGCTAGATGATCCCTGGGGCTTGCTGGCTAGGCAACCTATACTCAGCAAGCTCCAGACCCATGGGAGACCCTGTCTCAAAAAAAAAAATGTGCATAGCAACAACAATCCATGTTGTCCTCTGGTCTACATGTGACCCAGTAAACATACACACACGCACACACACATAACAGTGTGTCTTTCTTCTCCATTACATCTCATCACATGTGTGTGTAGATGCTTCAAGAAGTGTCATGCTTAAGGAATCACATTGGCATAAAGACTGTTAAAGAGGTGAGGGGGAGGGACCATTACTTTTCACCAGCAGGCTTCTCAGCCGAGGGCTTCGTGCTTTGGCTTCAGAGAGACTCGCAGAGCTGCTGCGCTGACATCATACGCTGAAGGACTTCTCATAACCCCGTGGTAAGCATTACCTAAATAAAGTGTGCTTAGCTCTCTGGGGACATTACTGTACTTCTTCTTTGTCAAAGAAAACGTCTGTATGCAGCTGAGCTTGAGGTCCACTCATCACCAGTGCAGCCTGATAAAAGTGTACAATTTCCCCACCACAACTTTGTCACTATGTAGGTCTGGATTTTAACAGATGCACATCTTAGGCACTGTGTCCAGCCCTGTGAATTTGAGCATCTCCAATGTCTTCCTAGGATGAGATAGGATACACTAGAGACCCACAGCCTTGATGATCCTTAGCCCTGATTTGGGAAGAATGCCTTCAAACTGTGATCTAATGTGCCCCTGTTTACAGGCAATGCCCAATGGGACAGATTTAATGTTGTTTGTGTGACTGAATTAATACATTCTGCAGTGGGTGATTCAATTTTCAGACTTTGAGTCTTATTTTTCAAATATATGCATATATACTCATATATATTGTTATCTTAGTGTTTCTGGGAAACACATCCAGCCAGAAGAAGCTTGTTGGAGGGGAGGTTTTATTTCAGGATTACAAGTTCCCCAGGAAGACCCATCATGGGGAAGAAGCTGGCTCCCTTCCATAGTTCCATAGCAGAGAAAGAGAGAGAGGGAGGGAGAGAGAGAACAAAACAGCCAAGTACCAAAGCACAAATAGCCAGGCTCATCCTGCCTCTGTACACACCTGAGGACTGACCTCAAGATCCGCCCTCAGTGACACACCTCCCCCACAGGCTGCTGGAGACATAAGTAGGAAGCTTCATGTGGAGTATGTGGAGGACGTCCATCCAAACCACCACACACACACACGTGTGTGTGTGTGTGTGTGTGTGTGCGCGCGCGCACACGTGCACATGAGCAGGCACATGTGTGGGGGTTATAGCGTAGGGAAATAATCCCAAACCTGAGATCACTCCCCTCCCTTTACACCGAGAAGAACTACACACTATGCATGGCCCGGACTTCTTGGATTCCTCTTGGGTCTTTGAACAAATGACTCCTTCGATCTCTTCCACCTGCTCCAGTGTATTTCCAGGGCCTGGGTACTGGCTTTTCCACCCTGATTGTTGTCTCACCTCTCTCTCTCATTCTCTCTATTTCGACAAGGTGTCATGTAGCCCAGGCTGTCCTCAAAGATGTTATGTAGTGTGGAGGACCTTGAACTTCTGATCCTCCTGCCTCCGCCTCTTGAGTCCTAGGGTTACAGAACAGGAGTGTGCCACCATGCCCTGTTTATGTCATGCTGGGAATTGAATTCAGGACCTCATGCATGCTAGTTCTGTCCACTAAGCTATGCTCCCTTTTCCTTGATTGGATTCCAATGCTTCCCTGTGCTGGATCTGGGCTCTTGCCCACCGTGCCTGAGGCTACAGGAGTGAGCAGGCATTAGCTCACCCTGTGGGTGCACGGACGCTTCCTGTGGACTCAAGCTGAATATAGAAGTTTCCCAGACCTCAGTTTTGTCTCCTTTTCATAGATCAGAATCTTGGGTTCTCTAGTCCTTGGAAACTCCCTAGAAACGTGACACTAGCCCATGGATTCATCCATAAAAACTCACTCACTCTGCATGTGCCTTGTGCTCCAAAACCTATCTGCATAAACTAAATGAAACAGTTCAACTACAGGTAATTATTGGGGTCCCTTCATGAGCCTTTTACAAACACATATGTTTGACACACATGTGTTTACGTTCCTCTATTTTCACAGACAACGCTAGTGAGTGCTCATACAGTTCACCTGAGGATGGCACCCTGAAATTGGCAGTTTCTCCTTCACTCTCACCCTTTCATTCCTGAGCTTATGGAGCTAAGCCTGACTGTGAAATCTCTAAGGCCAATTTCCATGGGGAATAATATCCTATTGCCCTGTGGACCACAGCAGTCATACTCAGAGAAAGGTAAGCCATCTAACTTCTTCCTCTAATGCCCAGGTTTTACATTTTCATGTTGCTTTTGCTCAATGCAAAACAGCCAGGCAGGAGGTGTGAAGTACACAGGCTGTGTCAAATACTAATATGTCCAGCAGCTATGGTTCAATGTGAGGACTCTGTAGGTTGGGAGAGAAAATAAAAGGAAACTTATAAGATAATACTTGAGACAGATCGTCAATAGGATGTGGAAAGGCCACTTCACTTGATCCGCTAGCTGTTCGGAGCAGAATTCTGATTAAAGAAGACGTTCTGGGCAGGGCTGCTGTGGGCAGGCAGCCCTGCACAACCCGAGCTCATGGTGAGTAAATTCAGGGTTGAGGCCCAGGGTGGGAATGAAGTAGGGCTGTTCGGGAAGCCAGAACACAGAGCTCTCCCTCTAAAAGCAACCCACGGGTCGGTGTGGATCAGCCACCAGAAATATCCAATGTACCCCAGGGATTCAAAAAGGCAAAAAGCTTGTCATCAATTGTGTGGCACAGGAACAGTTGGGCTCCAGGAACCTGCTGTGCATTTTCCTCAGGCTTGGACTGATAGCATGAGAGCGCAATGTCCTGGACCCTAGGCCTGTCACAGGTCCTGGCGATGGGCCGGCAGGGCCCTTTAGGCCCTCTCATGGTCTGTACCCCTCTACAAACAGGCTACTAAAGAATTCTTAGCCTAGAGAGATGGTTTAGTGGTTAAAGCGCTTGCCTGCAAATCCAAAGGAAGCAGGTTTGATTCTCCAGGACTCATATAAGCCAAATGCACAAGGTGGCACATGTATCTGGAGTTCATTTGCAGCAGCTGAAGGCCCTGACATGCCCATACTTTCTCTCTATGTGCCTCTTTCTCCCTCTCTCTCAAATAAATAAGTTATAAAAGTTTTAAACAACACAATTTTTATGTGGAATTGTCTATAAATCTAAGTCCAAGAAAGATGAGTTTTTAATATCATAGCATAGAAAATTCCAGAAAGAATGGATTCTGGCCTATAAAAGGTCACAATACCTGTGGTCCAACTCTTTTGAGGTCCAACTCTTTTGAGGGTGCTTTTCCTGGCACACTCGTCAACTTTCCATCATTCCCACACCCTCTTTCATCTTAATAAATTTCTTCTAATTTTCTATTTCTTTTTCTATTTTCTATTTCTTATTTTTTTTTTTTACTATTTTTTTCTTTATTAGTTAGTTTTGTATTCAGCAAATACAGTCAGTTTGGTACCATTATTAGGCTCATCCGTGACCTACCCCCTCCCCTTGGGCCCTCCTTGTTGAGGTATATGGGTCATTTCTAAAAATAACAAGCAAGGGCCCATGTTCAGAAAGAACGTGGCACAAGTTTCATTTTGACAACGACGGGATGGAGTCTGGGGAATAGATGAGGCATGTGTACAGGAATGAGGGGGCCTATGGCAGGGACTCTCCACCCCAGCCTCTCATTTTGACCCTCAAGACACTAGAGCTGCCGTATCCCAGACTTCACCCTTGACTCTCCTTCTTAACCTAGGAAGACAGCTATCTCCAGGACCCTACGAAAAGTCCCACTGAGAAATCTCAATCTTCAAGTGACCACTGCCTGGTCAGCCTTTGACCACAGGCCCATTGTGAAACTTTGTTTGTGCTTTTCTGTCTGGAACAGCATTTGCCTCCACAGACAAAATATCTGCAGCATCCCCGGTGCGTGACCCTCCATTGCCTGTCCTCTTGTTTTCTGGAGATGGAGTCTCTTCACTGAGTCCAAGGCTGTGGTGGTTTTGGGAGCCACAATGATTCTGTCATCAGCTCCCACAGGACTGGGGTTACAGATGTGCATGGACAAACAGCTGTTTACGTAGGTTCTGGGCATTTGAACATAGTGGTCCAGGACGTACTGGACGTGTTCTTAATTGTGTGACCAGTCTCTCCAGCCTCTCCCTTTTCCCTTCATAGCTGTGTGCAGTGTTGCAGTGGCTGGTTCCTCTTAACCTCTCAGTGATTCCATTGGTCTGTCTTGCTGTGTGTGTCTGTGTCCTGATGGAATCAGGGTGAAATGAGACCTAGCCATGCCCATGCCTTGTCCTGGGTCTGTCTTGCCTTGGCACTTCCCGTAAGCCTCATCTTCTCTTTGTTCTTCCTCTCTTGCCAGTACTCATGAGGACTTTTGGACTATTTTAGTTTGGAGATAACCCTAGACACACTGTTGCCTTTGCCAACAACCTCCTGGGGAATTGTTCAGAATGGGCTGAGGCTGGGCGTGTGTCCTGGAAGATGTTCTGAGCAGTGACCTCACCTCTGGGTTCTCTCAAACATGGCGCTGCTGGGTTGCCCGGAAGTCAGACTCACAAGGAAGTGGCTAGGCAGGTCTTGGCTCACCTCAGCTGCAAGGCGATGGGTCTCATATGCCTGACCCTTGACCTTCCTCAGGCTCAGAGCAGGTATGCAGTAAGAACTTGCTGCTCTGCCATTTTTTTGTTGGGGTGACTTTTTAAAGGGCCAGGCATACGTGTGGATTGTAGCTAAAAAGACATTCCAGCCCTAGTTCCCTACCCCCAGCACTAGCTGCAGCCTCTGGAAGCTCACCCCTTGCTAATGAACACACAGGCCACTGGACCCCATAAGTCCCTTCTGGAGGCATGTCCTCTAAGTACAATGTGGGGCCTTCCCCTGCTATAGTGCCCCGGGAACATACAGACCCCAATGGGCTTGCTAGGTAGGAAGGCAAGAAGCAGCCACTTCTGGCGCTGAAAAGGGAAATTAGGACAATTTATTATTTCCCTGTTGCACTGAGTAAAGAGACTTCAAGATAAATTATTGGTGCCTGCAGCTTGCTGGATGCAAAACCCGTAAGTGAGAGCAGACTTTAATGAACATATGCTGGCCTGCCCTCCCCTTCGCACTTGGCGTCCGCTATTAACTTTCTATGCACTCGGGAACCTTTGGCTCTTGGCCTAAATAATAGAAGAATAATTAGAATAATTACTGGAGAAGCCAGGTCAAATATGCAAGGATCTTCTCTTCGCTGCTTGGCTATTTTTATTTTTTAAAAGACAATCTGAAAACTAACCAAATACTGTTTCTTTGTGTCTAGCATATTTATTTTATACAAAATGAAATCATGGCTCTGACTCAAAGCAACCATTCCAAATAAATAGTTGTGGTAACGAACAGCTTCTGCATTAACTCGAGTGGGGCAGAAACCTTCCACAATGGGGGGTTACTAGTCTGAGGTTTTATTCCCCTGTATTTTCTTTTCTTTTTAAAAACTATTTTATTTTGTTTATTTATTTGAGAGAGAGGGAGAGAGAGAGAGAGAATGGGGGCGCCGGGGCCACTGCAAGCAAACTCCACATGCATGCATCACCTTGTGTATCTGGCTTATGTGGGTACTGGGGAATTGAACCTGGGTCCGTAGGATTCACAGGCAAGCGCCTAACTGCTAAGCCATCTCTCCAGCCCTCCTCTACTATTTTCTATGTAAGGTTTCCATGGGTAACCTGGAAGACATTGCAGATTAATATAGTTCACCTGAGCAGTTCCCAAGAACACTTGTTCCAAAGTTGCCAAGGAACCTGGCCACTTTCTTTGTCCTTTGCTTAATTGTTCTTACAGGCATGAAACAAGAGAGTTCTAGATGGAGACTCGCTGACAGGGCCTGCTCTTGTGGAAGAATAAGGGACTGCAGTGGGGCCTCCCTGGGTTCTCAGTCTGGGCAGCCATTGCTCTGGGGCTCTACCCCTCTATCTGGCATTGGCCTCATACATGGCAGAGGGGGACAGACACAGAATTTTGTGACAACAGTGCATATTTTCTAGATGGCCACTGAGGCCCCTGGCATTATGCCCCCACTTCCCTCCCCTGGGTCCTGGCACTGAACCCTATAATACAGCAGCCAGGGCCGGGCATGGATTCTCACTTCGGACCTAGTGTCTGATTTCTTGGTCATGGATGTTTGTTGTTGCTTGAGGATTCGGTTTCATTATTTGTAAAGTGATAGGGGCTGGAGAAACGACTTAGCAGTAAGGCCCTTGCCTACAAAGCCTAATGACCTGGGTTCGATTCCCCAGTATCCACATCAAGCCAGATGCACAAGGTGGTAATGCATCTGGAGTTAGTTTGCAGGAGCCAGAAGCCCTAGCGCACCCATTCTTCCTCTTTGTCTCTTTGCTAAGAAATAAATTTAAAGCATTAAGTAAAATGAGACTGATAAACACAACTTACCTCACCCAAGGATCCCACAGCAAGTATATTTAGCAAGGTACCTAATATAGGAAAAAGGACACAGTGTTCTGATGCCATGTCTGCCAGTCACAACTATTCAATAAGCAAAACGAATCAAACCCAAGAAAAGGTAGAAAAGCAATAGTGCTGACCTCAGAGCACACTCGGCGGAGCTGTCTCTACAAGGGCCTCGTGGGGCCCAGCTGTCCTGGGTGCTCATTGGCAAGGCTATGAGCTCCTAGAGACTGCCTCTGGTCTTGAGTGCCTCTTCTTGGGAGAGACCCTTGTCTCCTTCTTTCTCAGTGACAAAGCTTTGGCTGAGTCTATTTCCTCCTAAACAAGTTTAAATGTTTGGGGACAATTCTGTTGGCAGCAGGGGTGAGGGGTGAGTGTGGCTGAGTGTTTTTTTTTTTCCCTTTAAAACATAGAATATCAAGGGCTGTGCTGGTGGCTCAGTCAGAAAAGCACTCACTTCACAAAAATGAGGACGTAAGTTCCAGACCCAGCACTCGAGAGAAGGAGACTAACCAAACCAGCAAGCTCTGAGTTCAAGTGAGAGACTGAGAGGAGGAAGGTGGAGAGAGACTGGGGAAGGCACACCACCAATCCCTGGCCTCCGCACGTCTTGTCCACACGTGTGCACGTGCGCCTCCAGACATGAGCACCTCACACGGGAACATGCATGCACACAGGCACGCCTCTCACACACAAGTAAAATGCTAGTTTGAGTGGAAATAGCATTTGAAGATCTGCATATGCCCAAGTAGATGCCAGGCAGATTCTGCCTGCTTGCCCTCAGGGAGCACGAGCTGGGGGACAGTGGCTGCAGGACATGTCTGTTTGCCAGGCACATGTGGGAGGCAGAAGTCCTATTTCTGCACATGCCATCTGTGTCATGTTGATGGTGCTACAGCACCAAGGCCTGTGGTTGAGGGTCATCTGGCCTCAGCTGGTTCCCATGGCAATGAGGCTTGGGGGAAGAGCGATCCTTGCAGGTGGAGCCACCCCAGGGAAGAGAAATTTTTTTGCCCTGTGTGCTCAGGACTGAACGATGGTTAATGCCACAGGCTCAGCATAGCCTGGGCAGGCAGGCAGCCCGTCACAGTGGTTCTTAAATATTCCTCCTCCTCGTTCTTTGATAATTAATAATCTGCATCAATAATGCCAAGCTTCCAACTCAACTCTACCATAAACTTGACAGACTCCCATAGGCTCTCTATGTGATTCTGTGTCTTCAGCGAGAGCATCAGGAGCCATGGCTCAGCCCCAGAGCCAGGAACCCCCGCGAAGCACTGCTCAACCTGCATGGGGGCCCAGATAGCTGACGGCCTTGTTGTCTTCAATGTTGTCACATGGCTACTGCAGGCCCAGTAGCTAACCTTGCTGTCTACGCTGCTGTGCACGGACGGGCGGCATCCTCCTCCGTTACTAAGACACCCATAAGTTTTCAAGGTTAATAAAATGGTGGGTTGGTTTTGAGTCTGAAATCTTCGTGTGCGGAGTTTCCCCCAAATTCCTCTTCACAACCTGCTTACTCATGCCAACGCCAGCATCCTGGCATGCAAGCCACCCTGCACCGCGCTGGGTGAGCAATCCTAAATGAGAACTTGTTACCAACCTGTCATTCTTCCGTAATTATCCACAGCCAGTACGCCTTCAGTTGTTTCCATATCATGTGGAATGACACGGAGTGGATATTACCCTTGTCTGTGTGTCGTGCGCAGCGTGTCGGGAGCGTTGCAGCAGGGACCTCGTTCATTTGCATTTCGAAAGAGGCAGAGGCTTGACAGAGATTTTTCTGAGCTATTATGAAGCACTTATTAGTAGAAATTGAGCCAATCCACCCCCCCATCCTTTCCTCCCTCATAATCATTATTTCTACAAATTCCCTGCACCTTTCCAAAAATTCTAGGGCAGGCTGTCGAAAGAGATGAGTGCCTCACAAAGCGTCATTCACTGGGGTTAATACAACGCCAAACACTGATCGGTCCTTCCGTAAGATTTCCTGATGACCCTGGAAGGAACAAATAGAGGGGACGTGACTCTATATGTTGCTAAAATGTACATGGACGTGTGCGCGGATACATGTGCCTATGTTGTGCACAAGACATGAGAAATCATGTTAGTCATCTGTGCCATGTCGTGTGTGATTCATGCACAAAATCAGAAAATACAACTTGATATGTATATACACAAACACATGTATGCATAAATGTGTGTACACATGCATTGCAAGTGGGAGATTGTGTGTTAACAATGAGTCAGTGTGTGAGGGAGGGCCTGGGATTCATTATGTGTTCAAACGTGCCTTCTAAATAAAATGCTATACTAAAATAAGCTCAAATTGGGAGCAGAGAAATGCAGGGTCTGGAATTTTCCCAGCTACCTCTATTAAACCCTTGTTTTTATAATTAGTCATTTCGGAGCTATTTAAAAACACTTCCGTGTCAGCTGGAGAGCCAGGCTCTCATCCTTGTTCTCGGAGTGAGAGAGCACAAAGGCAGGCTTGCGGGCTGCTTCTCTCCCCCCTGGCCTCCACTGTCTCTTCTCCTTTATTTTCCACTGCTTCAGCTGTCCTGTCTCTCCCAGTTTCCCCGAGTTTCAGCTCCGCCTTTGCAGGCACACAGCTGTCACCATGCCGACCTCAGCAGTCCGAGGTCCAGCTGTCCCTAGCAAAGCTGTCTCTTGCCCTTTCAGGTCTCCAGGTCATCCTGGTGAGGCCCCACCTGGCCTGGCTCCTTGTTCTCTTGAGACCCAGGGGAACATTGTGAGGTCTAGAGACTTCTACCTGCCGAGGCTCTGCACACTGCAGTCTCTCCCGTTCCCCCAAGCAGTCCTATCTGCCTGGTACTGGAAACAGCTCAGTGTTGGGGCAGTTCCCATCTGCCAAGGCAGCATGATGTGTTGCCTCGGCATCCTTCCTCCAGAGGCCATTGACCAAACTCCTGACCCTCTGTGTCACCACCTAAGGATAGTGCAGGGGGAAGGAGCTGTGTTGAGTGGCATGGGCCCTGGGGTCACCAGTGGCCCACACAACGGACAGCACGGCTTAACAGCGAGGTGAACATGCCCACACCCCACCCGGTTGGAAGAGGGAGAGCAGGAACTCTTAAGGATACTCCCACAATGCCCAGGGGAGTGCCCATGGAACATGGTATTAGATTTGAGTATGATCATCATTATCCATTATTATTTATTACGTGCCCACCAGTGGCCCTGGCATGCTCCAGGTTTAATGTTTCAATAAGACCTTATTTGTACAGTTCCCACCAGAGTCCGAAATTTCAGTCCTCACCAAATTACCTTGTATGTGACGCTTTAGTGATTTTTACATTCTTGGATTAAACCTTTCTTGCCTCTCATTTTCCTGGCCCTTTACGCTTCTCTGTTAAGTACCCTGAGTATCTTTTTATCTTTTTAAGTAATGTTCAAAATGTCCTAGTCTCTTCTTCCTTTGCATTCTTTTATCTTTTTCCCTCTTGGCCTTTCCTTTGAACTCTGCTGGAAGGTTGAATTCTGTCTTTCTCCCTCCACAGGTAAACCGTGGTTGAAAATGTGTCTCTGTTTGTAATTTCTGCTTTTCCACGGTGCATACATGGCTCTGGTGGCTCGTTCTGACAGGGCACCAGACCTGCCTGGGCTTCTCAAGGCTGACTTGGGTAAAGACCATGGAGCCCGGGGTGCAAGGGAAGAGGGCTTTCGAGAAACTCCCAGGACAGGCCTGCATAGCATAGAGAAGTCTTACCCTTGGAAGCTCTAGCTTGCCCTGGCTTCCCATCCATTTCCTTGATACCACGTGTAAAATTTCAACTCAAATTTAAGCAAATTAGGCTTAACGTGAACCAATAACCATTTCCAAGTTCATTAAAGAGTTCACGGACACTGTTTTATGAACCTTTATAGTTTAAAGGAATCTTCACTGCCTATCTCTGAGCAGTCGGGAAATGTGGATGCCTCTAACAGTGCTGCTGGGTTCACATATTTATTGGAGTTTAGTAGCAGTCTAATGCTCAAATACGTTTTTAGACACTGTTTCTTTATCACTGGGGGGAAAAAGAAGACCCTTGCCACTGGAAAAGGAGAATGTGAGACTACACCCCCATCCTTCAGTTTCTGTCTTTGGAAAACTTTGTCTAAATCAACCACTGAAAATTATGCTCAGTGACAGCGAGGTGAGGTCGGCTCAGCCCCATCCCAAGGACCGTTTATCAAACACCATTGGCTGACATCCGCTTTCCTCAGATCTGATAGATCACACGAGATAAGCAAGAAGAACAGTGGCATCAAACAAACACTCCCCCCCCATCACTTTTTGGAATGAAATGCCATGGAAGAGCTCCTCTGCCCCAGCTCTATAATCCCCCCAAACTACGGCTGCCCTTGGGAGTGGTGCACTCCAGCTTCAGAGAAAAAGAATTAGGGTTTCATTTTCCAAGACTGTCACACCCCACCTTAATGAGCACTTAAAAGAGATGAATGTGCAGGGAATGAAAAGATTTATTTGAGATATTTAAATGGTCTCTCTCAGCTATAACTAAGCTCTCGGCTCTCACAATGATATTTTTCTGTTATTTTTGATAACATCCAATAGAAGTTTGTTACCCTGCCTTTGTGTAGAGCGCCTTGTATTCTGTGCTTAGAAGGAAAGTGACAAGAATAATTCAGATTGAAATGCCTTTAATGCCCCCCCACACACTTGATAATCAACACAATTAATATATTTTATTGCATTTCTCTATGCAAACAGCTAAATAAATATCTCATTAATTTATTTTAAAATTAGGAGCACAACAGACCTTGCACACTTTACAACACACTGGAAATCCTTGTGAGAGTTATGGTGCCGTCCGTTACAATCAGCCATGAAGTACATTACAAAGGTAATACGGGTTTAAGAAGGAACTACTGCAGAATGTATATTTTCATTATCAAAAACGTTAAGCCATTTATCCTGAGGAGTCAGAATAATCATTAATGGCTGGGAATTTATGGTGCCAGAGCTTAAACTAATGTGAATGATTCCAGGTGTTACTAATGGCACCCGGGAAATGTGCCCGCATCCAAGACGTCTACTAAATCTGAGGCAATAGTCGAACGCTTAATCTGGACAGATGAGCAGCGATTTAAGTGACACATTGATTGGATTCTGGAGGTTTAAATGGCACCCATTGTGAAGGCACGCGGTCAGACAGCAATCCGGAGGGCGACTTAGAAGTCATTCTCTTTCCCCGTGCCCAGCCCCATGCAGGCAAGGGCCGCATTGCGCTTTCTCACTGAAGGTGGGATTTTCACTTGTGGCAACTTTTTTTAGTCACGTATGCAATAGCAAAGTTTAAAGGTCCTCTGCTAGCTTCAAAAAAATAAAGTCTTTGGGACATAGTGTAAGCTGCTGTCCTGACAGTCTGGGAGTGAGTGTCTAGGTGGGAATGTCAAATCAGGTAAGACTTTCACTTGAACCCACCCCACACTCACCTACCATGTGTGCGTTTTGTCTTGATTGCTGCTTTTGGCCATCCTGGGCCCCCAGGTTACATCTGCCCCCTACTCGGCATTTGTGGTAGGTGACTTTGGCAAACCACAATTGAGAAGACCTTTTCTGATTCTAAGAGGGAAGCCTGAGTGGGACTCGTTCTGTCTAGATAGCGCTGGGCTTGGACTGCTCTGGCTGGTTTCAGGTGTGGAAGGTGAAATCCCTCTGGCCCCGAACCCTCACGGTCATTAGCATTGACCGCTGGCGCCGCCAGACCCACTCCCCTGAACATGAGATTTCTGAGTGTTGTCAACATCCTTGAAAGCACATAAAAATAAATTATCCATAGGTTTACCTGTCGGGAAGATAGATTCGGTGCATCCGGCTGTTGCAGGCATTTCAAATGACAGGGGCGCCGATCATGTTCCCATAATAGGGTCAAACAGCTGGACGGGGATTTAACTCTCAGCAAGGCCAGAAGGGCCGAGCTCGTGTAGGGAGAATGAATGGAGCCAGCAGAGGCAGCAGGACCTGTTTATTACAGCGGTTTTCTGCTTCACTGCAGACCCGTAATGATCGCTATGCGGCCGGATTGACGGTTGCCCTCTTGCGTTGCGGGCTCCGTGAAAAGTGGGTGAAGGCAGAGCCTGCTGACCTATCGCTCTGCCCCATCAAGAGTTCAATTTACTTCTCCTGACAAGAGGTGGTGAGGCAGTGTGGGTTGCCTTTGATTGGTCTATGTAGGTTAAATAAAAATTGGCTTAATGAATATTTCACAATGCCTTGTCTGGATCAGATATTCTGATTATGGGACTTGAATTCTGTGTCTATAGTGGGGTCCTCTGTAAACCCCCTTCCAGGGCTTTCCATGGTTGCTGTGGGGACTTTGGCTTAGGAAGAAACTCAAAGGTAAAGCAAGTGAGCTGGTACTGATGGTGTGGGTTCTGAAGGGCCAGTTCTGTCTTGGTAAATATCAGGTGCAAATTGTGGTCTGGGGAGGAATACCTGGAGAAAGGTGGTAAGTGAGGACTCCACGGGGCCATAGATGCTAGAAGCACGCTCTAGCCAATCCTTCCTTAGGGTTCGGGTCTCACTCACACAGGGCTGATATTGCCCAGACACACTGAGAAGGTGTAACCCCCCCCCCCCGAGAATTCTCTGGAGTCCTTGGACTGGCACCCATGTGAAATGAGCATGACTGGAGAGTGAGCTCCAACACTGCCTGAGCATGTACCACGAAGGGAGACATGTACCTGAGTCCCAGACTGCTGAAGAGCAGAGTGAACCAGGCCACAGTGAGAAGAATTCATGTGGAAGCACAGAGGCTCTCTCTCTCTCTTTTTTTTAAATTTTCTAAATTTTATTTCAGTTATTTGAGGGGTGGGAGAAAGAGGAAGCTAGAGAGAGAATGGGTGCACCAGGGCCTTCAGTCACTGCAAAGGAACTCCAGATGCACGCACCACCTTGTGCAACTGGCTTATGTGGGTCCTGGGGCATCGAACCTGGGTCCTTGGGCTTTGAAAGCAAGTGCCTTAACCGCTGAGCAATCCCTCCAGCCCTGAGGCTCTCTCTTCAGTAAAATGAAGCTATCAGCAGCACACTCCTAGCCCCTGTGCTGACACCTCGGTGACCTGTGGCCTTGCTTCCGTTTCTTGCCTGGTAAACAACGGTTTCCCAAACAAGAGTTGTGAGGGCTGTTACAACATCTGAAATAAAACAGTAAAGGAGGCCAGGACCCACACCGACTTAAATCCCAGAAGGAATGGCATGGGGTCTCTTGGTGCCTCACTGCTAGGTCTCTGCTTTGGGGAAAAGCAGTCAGAACAGCTCAGGGAGTCGCGCTCATAGGGAGGCAGAAGAGCCCCATGGAGCCCTGCTGGTGCCGGCGGAGAGAGAGGGCATGTTCCACCCTAGATGGCGATACCTATCATTTGGCAAAGAACTAGAGTGAAATAGGAAGTTCATTGCCAGTCAGTGCTCAATGCAAATGCTTCCCCACCATCCTCTGCTGTTGCTGACACACACACACACACACACACACACACACACACACACACGAACAGTAGCACATTCACATGGATGTTGTATAACCATTGCATGAAAACCACCCAAGGGCTGGGGAGGGAGCTCAGCTGGAAGAGCGCCTGTCTAGCATGCACCAAGCCCTGGGCTCCATCCCAGGCCTGCAGAAGATGAGCATGACTGTGCGTGCCTGTAATCTTGGCACACCCTTGTATTGCCAACATTTGGGAAGTGAAGAGGAGGAGGATCAGAAATTAAAGGTTATCCTTGACTACCCAGTGAGTTTGAGGCCACCCACCCTGGGCTACACAAATTCTTGTGTCAAAACAACAACAAAAAGCACCCAAATCTCAAATGCCATCCACTTGGGAAGAGTATTCCAACTTGGATCTTCCCAGGACGGAGCCTGCTAGTTGCCAAACCCCTGGGGACAGAGTAGGAATAAAGGCAGTAAAAACCCAACATGTTTAATGAAAATGAAAAGAACAGGGTTGGATCCTGTGCAGAGATGATTCTATGTACGGAGGGAGAGATGTGATCAACTACATTCTACCGGCAGATCCCCGGGGCTTCCCACCTGCATCTACACATCATATGCCAGAAGTGGGCCTGCTCCCCACTCTTGCTGTGCAGAAACATCCATATCTTATAGAGCTGAGGCTCACTCAAGAAGGGACGTGGGTGCCTGGCCCACCATGCTTTGGACTCTCTGCATACTGCCCAGCACCTCGTTGGACTCCAATCAAAGTTTTTGAGTAAACTGCAATCAGCTCATAGCCTATCTTCTTTTCTCAGCAGTATAAAAATAAATGCAAGAAGGAGAAGATGGGAAGGAGTGCTTTGGGACACTACTCCCCAGTCATGAAGTGACCGTTGCATTCATGTCTTCACAGTGGCTGTCACTTTGTCCACAGACCTGCACCATATTGAGCCTATCCATTTCCACATGGATGATGAAGCGGGCAAAAATAGATGTTAACATAGAAAAGGACTGAGTTGGAAGAAGACAGGACCCAATGAAAGGGAGGACTGAGGAGGAGAAAACAAAGCAGGTAATTGGACAGGATTATGATCAAGTTATATTTTGTTCACATGAAAATTTCAATACAAGTTAAGGTAATAAATAATCTGGTCAAACATCACAATACTGCACTGGTAACCCTCCAACTGGAGCCCCAGAGGCCACCCCTGGGATAAATACCCCCACGTTATCTGGCTTTTGAGTTTTCTGTGCATCTGCACCAATGCAGACAGCATCCTCCTAATGCTTAGCTCTACAGGATGGGAATCTTTTCATGAGACAGCACCGTGTAATTGACAGAGAATGCTCCATGATGGTGCTGTAAGCAGGTGGAGTTGCTCTTCAATTTCATACCCAAGGACACTGAAATTCAGAAGTTCAGCCTAGTAGGTCCCTAAGCATGAGTCAGTCACTAGCATGGAGTTTGGCAGGGATCACTTTCCAGGATTACCCTGTTGTCATGGCTGCAGGTCTCAGGCTGTGGAAGTGGCTGCTGTGTCCAGAGGCAGCACCTGTCCTTCTGTCTGTCCTTTCCTGAGGTGTCAGGTCTCCCTCTTCCTCCTCTCTCTGCTTGACTCCTGTGTCAGGCTCTCCATCGCTGAGAGAAGCTAACTGGGATGGACGATACCTAGCTGTGCTATCCTGTAGTTGGGGCGTGAGGTACAGGGTGCCCTGAAAGTGTTTGAAAGATGACTACTGAGCTACCCTGTAGGAGACATGGTCTGACTTTGCAAATGTAGTGCATTTAAAAAGAGAAGCTGGACAATGAATTTCCAAAGTTGATGTTTCCAGATTTAGCTCTCTGGGACACCCCTCGGGTCATTGTCTTCCAGCCCTTTGCCTGTCCCATGGCACAAGGAAAAGCATTCTTTGCATGAACTCATTCTGCATCAGAGACACAATCCACACATTACAGGTATCAGTGATCATAATGTGTGTGCGTGTGCACGCGTGCATGTGGCTCTCTCTGTGTGCATATATGTGTGCGCATATGCATCTAAATATGCCTGCATCTTCAATGTGAGGCAGAGTGTAGGGTCTTGGAATGGACCAAGAGTGAGTTGAATACCAGTCATAATCAGGCCATACACACATTCTGCCACAAAAGATTGTGTGTGCATGCACACACACACACACACACACATTCATTGTAATAGAGGAACATGTGATGTGTGGGGTCTATGGAAACTGACCTATCTGCTCAGCTTTTCTGGGAATCTAACATTGTATGATTATCTTAAAGTTTATTTAAAGAACAGCAAATGGAATTGTCAAAAGGTACACAAATAGAAAGTCTAATAATGCCTTATCCCCCCACCTCGGGGAACCTCTACACTGTCCTTAGGCTCTGCAAAGCAGTGTGGCCCCTTCCTTGTGCAGTGACAGGGACAGGGGCCAGGACAGGCCACTCACGAGATGCACAGCAAGGAGCTCACAGACTCTACCCTCAGGTCCTCACCCGAAATGGCTTCCCATTGCTCCTGTGGGACTTGGGGCCTTGCAAGCACATCTCTGTCTTCAGGCCAAAGCACTTCACTTCAGGGACTAAGACTTCAAAGCCTCACTTGCATTAGAAAGGAAAATGATATTAATATTTTTTTTTCAGGCAAGGACTCTGAGACTTGGGGCATCTATGAGTTTCCCGCGACTTCTACAACAAAGCACCATTAACTGTCTTCTGAACAGCACAGGCGTTGGCTCTAACAGCTCTGACCTTCCGGCTAGCAGCAGGCCATGCTCCCTCTGACATCTGAAGGGAGACTATTCCTGCTCCTCCAGATTTTGTATCTAAGACCTTCCTTGGTGTTCCTTGGCTGTCAGACACAATGCCATATTTTGTCCTCCCTCAACATACAGCCCAAGCTTCCCTGAGTTTGTCTGCCATGGGACATTTCCTTCCATGTATCTCTTCCCCTCTTCTTGGAAAGATTCCAGTCCTAATGGATTGGTGACACCTTCATGACCCCATCTTAACTTGCCCACATACAGACAACTTGGGACTGAACACGTCTTTTGTGATGACACAATTCAAGCCACAGAGAGCATTTGCCTGTCACATTCTGGTCATGGTCAGCCTCTCACTCCTGATCTACTGTGAATAACCAGCTCCTGCATTCTGGTTCACATGGAGGATCCAAACCCACATCTCTAGAAGTGGGGCTACCTGAGGTAGAGGCACACACGTCCATGCCAGGGTGAGTATGAGGACTCTGTGGGCTGGTGACAACCTAGCCGAACGCACTGTGATTTCCAAACTCAGCTCCATGGGCCCTATACCAGGAGTGGTGCTGTGGCCTGGCGGGTGTTCGCTGGCCTCCTCTTCCCTGTGCCTCGAGTGTTCTTGTGCACTGCCTGCCTTGTATTATCAACAAAGGTGCAAGACCCCATCCTCAGAGGAGCTGGTAAAGAAGGCTCCATCTGAGCACCGGATCCTGTTTCTACACTCACCCTTTCGCCCTTCACAGGAGACCTGGCTGAAGTCTATGCATTTCACCTTATATGGTGCAATAATTTCCCATGGTCCCCATAACTGGAGCTTGAGTGAACAGGCAACATGCCCCTGTGTTAAGATATTATTCTTTGTTGAATATGAGACTTCCAAGTCTTACACTGTCACAAATAATCCTGCAAGGGATGACCATGTGCAGAATTTTTAAAATTAAGATAGAAATCTGAAATTGAAACTCTTAGGTCAAAGGGTATCATAAGTTTTAGGACTTTAGATAGTATCATGGAATACTGAAGCCAAGATATAGCATATATACCTTGGGGAATGGCAAGGTTTTATCACACTATAACCAGCATGTATTAGCCAATTTTCATTGCTGGGACAAAGCACCTGACAAATCAGTATGAGGGAGGAAGGGGTTAATTTCGGCTTACAGTTTCACATTAAAACCCACCGTGGTGGGGAAGGTATGGAAGCAGGATCTTAAGGAAACTGGTCACGTTCAGTCCACAGTGAGGATGCAGAGTGACGAGTGCTCATGCTCAGCCAGCTCTCTGCCTTTACACAGTCCAAGACTATATATAGACAGTTAGGGTGGGTCTTCCTTTCTCAGTTAACCAAATCACGATGATTCCTCACAAAGCAGCACAGAGGCTAACCTAATCCACATAACCCCTCTAGATCCTTTCACGTTGACAATTCAAGCCACTGCACAGCATCAGATGGGGACAGTCCTTTGGGCTAATTTGATAGAAGGAAGTGAACCCACTTGTAGAGCTTTTTCCTCCACGTCTTGGGAGGGAAGATGTGGTTTTGGACTGAATCAGTGGCGGATATGAGCAAGTGAGTCAAGGAAGCTCTGGCTTCCAAGGAGTTTACATGAGCCAAAGCAGATCCAGTGACAAGATGGACCACTGGGGGTGCCCCAAAAAAGGTTGAGAGGATCTGTCATACTCCCTGGGTGCCGGACACTGCAAAGGCAGCTGCCTCTCAATCACAAGACAAGACGGTCTGTCATCACAGAGCTGCCCTTGTTTGGAAAGAGTCACACCTCACTCCAGGACCGGGTCCTCCATCCTGCACCTGCGTCCCCGGCCCCAGGAACTGACCTTTGAACAGAAGGCGGGGTGATGACCTGGTTCCAGTTAGAAAGCTCTGCCCACAAGGTCTGATAGGCAACAGTGGCCCACAAGGTGTGGAGCCTCCACTAGTGTCCCTGAGCGCCCATTCTCTCCCTCTCCCTCCACCCCACCCCTACACACACAACAAGGCTCCTAGTGACTCACGGTGGGTCCTGAAACTGGGGAAGGATTTGAGCGAGGAGTGGCTACAAAGAGAGGAGCTTTTCTCATTAACCGGCCTGGAGAGTTGTTGCCCACACGAAGCTGGGATAATTGCCATTTCTAATGGGGTTGATTTAACAGTAACAATTTTGCAATTTCCTCATTTCCCAGGGGCTGTCACCTGGGCCCTTGAACACCTGGGACAGAGAGAGGGCTGGGGCTCCTGGGGTCTGCCTAGCTGCCCCCTGGGGTCCGGCCAGCTTCAGGGCAGGGCTACACTTCTCAGACCTCCTGGGGACCAATTATCCCAGCAGCAGCCGGCAGGGTCCTAAGTACTGCTGGGAAACAAGTCAGTGGGCTCCTCCTACCAGGCCTGGCTCTTAGTCCTCCAGCCACTGAGCAATTCATTACTGCTCATCCTCGTCAGCCACACCTACATACTTGATGGCAGCTCTGCAGAGGGAGGGCAAGACTAGGCTGAAGGCTACAGGGCGCCCTCTCTGCAGGAGGCCCTTAGCCCAAACTACCTTGTCCCCTCAGTGTACTGGAAGAGAGGAAGCCAGACTGTGGCACACTGGGCATCTCACCAGTTGAAATCATATATAGATATATAGATATATAGATAAATAGATATAATTTTTTTTATTTGTTTAATAGAGAGAGAGAAAGACAGATGAGGAGAGAGAGGGAGAGAGAGAGAGAGAAGATGATTGCTCCAGGGGCCGTAGCCACTGCAAAGGAACTCCAGATGCATGTGCCACCTTGTGCATTGGGCTTATGTGGGTACTGGGGAATCGAGCCTGGGACCTTAGGCTTTGCAGGCAAGTGTTGTAACCACTAAGCCATCTCTCCAGCCCTGAAATTGTATATTTTTAAATGTGTATGCACAGGTGTGGGCTCATGTGAGCATGCATGTGGAGGCCACGTGTAAATTTCAGGTATCTTTCTCCGCTGCTCTCTACTTCCGCTCTCTGAGACTATCTGTCTGCAAACCGAGAGCTCTTCCATTTGGCTGGGCTAGCTAGCCTGTGAGCCCCAAGGACTCCCAGCCCTTGCCACCTCAGCACTGGGACTACACACACATACCACCTTGTGTGGCATTTTATGTGGGCAGTGGGGATTGGAAATCAGGTCCTCACGCTTGTGTGGCAAGCACTCTTAACCCACTGAGCTACCTCCTCAGCCCCAGGCTTGGAATATTTTAGTATTTATTGCAGTGTCAAAGGGAGAGTAAGGCAGGGAGGATGGAGGATTTGGCCACAGGGGACCATGAGGGGAGGGATTGGTGGGCTTTGCTTTTGAGAACTTGAGTTGGGTGAGATGAACCTTTTTTTTTTTTTTGCAGGGGGGAAGGGAAGGGCCCAGCCACATGGCCTTAGAGTAATACGGTCAAGAAAGCTACAGTCATCTCATGCATAGCTAAAGGCATGGGTTCCCCATCTTGAGGCAGCTCTCTCACACAGCCTTGGCTCCCCACCATCCTTCCTTTGGGGACTCCCCTGAATGCTCTTCCTGCCCCAAGTCATGGCACCAAGAGTCGGGCTCCATGCATTGCACCACGCTGGGCCGAGTGTGACCTCCAGGAGTCAGGAGCTCCTGGGGTGTCTGCCGCAGACACCAGCCCTGGGTCTGCCACGCTGTGTGTTTTCCACCTCTGGGTGCCTGCACTTAAACGTGCCCCCCACGCCCTGCGGCCCCTCTGCAGCCCAGCTGCCCCTGTGCGCCCTAGATGGGTCAGTGACATTCCTCCTGCCCCAGTAAAGTGCAGGCTGGTCTCTTCTCTGCTTTGTGTCCATTGTTGGGGGGGAGGGCTGGTGGTGGCAGCTGCTCTGGGGCCCTGTTCAGGCCAGAGCCCGAGGCCAGTGCATGTGAAGCATTCCTCTGGGAACTTCTTGCCAACCTGCGGACAGTGTTCCATCGACTAAAGGGTCAGAAAGGTAAGGCTGAGATGGAGCTGCTCCAGGCCCAGTCCAAAGCCGGCCATGAGGCAGGCATGCTGGAGCAAGGAAGGACAGCCTGCCCGTGAGGACATAGCAACCAGGGAGATCTCGTTCTCCTTCTCTGGACTGCTCACTTGAGGGCCGTCTCCGCAACTGGACCATGGTCCTCAGCAGGGGTGTGTCCCTCCATCCCTGCAGCGGCTTCTCTTCTGCTCTGGTCCCCTGGGAGGAGCCCCTCGGCAGAGCAGCTGACACTCCCTTGCCCTCCCTGGCCGCTGGGTGAGTGCCATGGACTTTCTCTATGCGTGGAGCCATGAGCTAGGGTGCCTGTCTTAGGTGCAGCAGACAAGTTCTACCCATGCCTCTGGAGCTTGTCCTTGGTATCACACCAACCTGGCTTGTTTTCCAGAGACAGCCATGTCCTTGTGCACAGGGAATACATGGGAATCATGTGAGGAGACACATCTGAGAACCTGAATTAGGTCCTCAGATCCCACATATAAAAATGAAAAATTAAGTAAGACGCAGTTACGCATAGCCCTTAGATGGTAAATAGGGGGTCTCCCTTACACGTTCACTAGAAGACACAGATTGCCTTATTGCAGCATATGTACTCCAAACCAGGCCAGACTGATGTCCCCCTGCCATCTTATCTCAGATACATCTGCAAATAGAGTTGACTATAAATCTGTCACAAAGGGGGAATTCCTAATGGATACGAGGACAGAGAAACTTATTCTATGGTTTGGAGTCAAGAGTATGTGCCCCTGATGCAAGTAGGATCCCCGGTTGCCAATGGTCTGTTAGGTACAGAATGTGGAAGGGAGTGATTACCACCCAAGCCAAGCAGTGTTCTGGATTTCCAAGCAGCCACCTAGGCTTTCCTGCCTCAGAGCAATCCCACTGCCTCTGCACTGCCTCCTGGGCTCTGGAGGCAAAGGCCGCCACCTTAGTGTCTGATTAGTGTCCTGTTGGCTCAGAGGAAACACCCACAGAGAGGAGATGTGCGACCTGGAAGTTGAAAGGAGTCGAGACATCATCTGGCCAGCCCTGCCAGGCAGGATAGGCCCAGACCCTGAGACACTGAGACCCACAGAGGCCTGGGCTCCCTTCTCATGCCCACCACGAGACTGCTACCGTCCCTTAAATGTCAAGTAGACTGTTTCTAGTTGGGCCCAGCTGTAATGGGCCTGTCTGGCTTCAAACAAATGGAGGTGTACTGGAGCATTCTGGGCTGAGTTACAGATTTCATGCCTCAGAACTTTTGGATGTTGTCAGGCCAAGCACACACCTAACTTGGAGCCAAGTACGCTAATGCTCAGAATTAGTTTAAAAGCACATGAGAGACTGGGGAAGAGAAAATGATTTTTAGGACTTAATAATTTAAAGGTCTGTTTCATGCTTTAGGAACATAAACTGATGTGTCACACATGGCGATGGTACAGGCTACCTTTTCATGTCATAATCAAAATGTTCCAGGATTTCTACTTTATAGGATATTAACTCCATTTTAGCAAACCTCACACCACTCACCCTTCCTTTGCCTGAGTTAAAAAAATTCTCCATAGAGACAGTCGATGTTTTTAATAAAAAGCTGGTAATCCATTTTCACCATACTTTAAAACTAACTCCAGTTAAACCTTATGATTACATTACTCTGTTACTCTGTGTGTTCCGGGCAAACATTTCCCTTTCTTGCAGTCCAAGTCCAAGAGAAGTGAAGACTATTTATAAACTACAGGGAAATGACATCACATGGCCTGTCTGAACCAGCGCTTTTAATATGTGATGCTTAAGGGGAGTTAGGTGCCCGGGGTTGGTACTCATTAGATTTTCCCTTGTGTCAGGGGGTAGTGGTCCAGGTACAGAGCCCACCGAGTCCCTGTGTGGGGTTTTCGATCCTACTGAAAAAAATGCAATTTCTATGCCAATAGTTGTGTCTTTGTACTCTTCAATTAGCAAACAGTTGAACAAACTGTGGTATATCTATACCCGAGAATACTACTCAGCATAGAAGAGGTCCAGGCCATTGATCCACACAGTGGCTAGGATGCATCTCCAGAGAACTGTGCTGGATAAGAAACAGTTGATCTCCCAGGCTTGCTGTATTAGTTACTTTATCCATGCTGGGATGAAACACCTGATGTGGAACGATGATGTAATGAAGGAAAGATTTACTGCAACTGGCAATTCAGGGATTGCTTTCCATTATACAGCAAGGAGTGCAAAGCCAGCTGGCTGCATTCAGTCAGGAATCAGAGGTCAAACAGGAAGTGGGCCTTGGCTATAAAACTCCAAGGCTGTCTCCACAGTGACCCACTTTCTCCAGCAAAGCTCCACTTCCTAAAGGCTCCACAACCTTCCCAACAGTGCCCCGAGTTGGTGACTGAGTGTAAACACATGAGCCAGTAGGGAGCGTTTCCCATTCATGTCAGAATAGTGATTCAACGCTCCGGAAATGACTAAAATAAAGGCGGGAAGGACAGACTAGTGGCTTGTGTGGGTGGGAAGTTGGGACTGTGTATAAAAGGGCAGGATGAGGGTCCTTGTGGTGCTGAAATGTGTCCTGACCATGAAGGTCGACATGGGAAGCTGCTCATCATGGCTGGCATAAAAGTACACACTGGGTTCGATTCCCCAGGTACACAAGGGGGCACATGCATCTGTAGTTCATTTGCAGTGGCTGGAAGCCCTGGCGTGCCCCATTCCCCCCTCTCCTCCTTCCCTCTTTCAATGTCAAATAATAAATAAATAAATAAAAATAAAATATTTAAAAAGTGTGCACTGGTGCACACTGGAGCTCTGGACTGGATCTGGGAATGTGAAGGAAGCTGGTAGGCTGCTTACCTGGTGGTGATGTTGTATAGCTTACAAAGAAGTTTCCATGGGGAACCAAGGGGACATGGAGCTTCTCTGTACTATTTCTTATACCTGTATATGAATCTTCAACTATCTCAAAATCCAAACAAATAAAAGAAGCCCAGCTTGTCTCCATATGCACTAAACACGGCGCATGTGGATTGTGTCCACACTCATTGGAGTCACTGGACAGAGGTGCTTCACAGCTGCTGGTAGTCAAGTGGGTCCTGCCCTCTTCCCACGAGAACCCAGGGATGTCCAGGTGTGGCAGGTGGAGCAGGGAGGCTCTGAAAGTCTGACAGAAGGCCTTGAATGAAGCACAGAGTAGGGGGTTTCCTCTTTCCTGGAGCCCTGGCCTGAACCCCCAGGAAGAGCGGGGGCTGGCTGCTTTCTTTCAACACAGAGGTGTGTGTTACGGTCCACCCACACTGCCTGCTGGTTCCTGACTCTCTCTCTCTGCTCAGAACCTCATTTTCCACATTTGAAAGTGGGAATAAAAACAAGCTGAATGCAAAGGTACTTAATGAGGCTTCTAGGAGATGCTGGACATGAACATCCTTAAAAGTCCCTGCAAACGTGGCTATTTTTACTCTCCTGAGGCCCTCGGGCGCAGGCAGGCTCAGCAGAGGTGCAGCTGCCAAGACCAGGAATGGAGGTAAGGCTGAGCTCACAGCCCTGTGCAGTGACCAGGGCCAGTGCTGCATCCAAACGCTGAGGGTGGCCCTCCACCTCTGCTGGTGGATGGAGGCTCCTCTACCTGAAAGAGGGTGCTAGAAGGTGTAGAGAGGGGCCAGAGTTCAGGTGACCAGGGGGGTACATATTTGCCATGGGGGGCGGGCGGGGGGAGACGAGAGCGAGCTCTAGGGCCAGGCCTTGAGAAGCAGATGCTTTGGGGCCCCATCGCAGGCTTCAAGGATCATGCAGGGCTGGCACCTTGCACGGGTCCCCGTGTGCATGCTCTATGGCTGCAGGCAAGTGTCAAGGTGGTGGGGCCTAAGAACTGGTGGGGACGGACCTGCTGCACCTGATGTGCAGTGCCTGGCTGGGACGTGGTCCCGAGTGAGCCCAACTCAGTTGCCTTTTTGAGCCTTCCTTTTCTCGTTACAGGATGAAGTGACCAGGTGACCCAGAGGACTCGTAGAGGTTCCACAGACCTTGCCATGGGTCACAGAAGATGGAGAGTGACAGGGCCACCCTCCCTGTCATTTGGGACTTTTATATGTGAGACAGGCATATATGTGCACATGTGTGCATATGATCATGTGTGTGCACACATCTGAAAGCGTGCGTGCCTAAGTGTGTATTTGTGTGCACACATATGTATGAATGTTTGACTGTGAATATACATGTATGCACAAAGCTGTGTTTTTGTGTGCCCATGAGTGTACATGCATGCACACGTTTTCATGTGGGCCTATATGAGTGTGTGTTAGTGCATGTGTACAGTTCCTCATGGATAGCCATGGGCATTGGTTCCAGGACCCCTTTAGATTCCAGAGTTCTTTACACAAAATGAGCGTGTGCGCATGTGAGCCTGGCACACCACCGGTGCACGCTACATTGTGTCAGATGAATTCTGAGCCTTCTGCAATGGCCTTGTGTTCATAGTTGGTACAGGCATTGTTCGGAGAACAGCACAGGTTCAGTTCTGACACCATTTCTTACTATTGTGGGTAGCTGGTTGTGGGCTCTGGACCTGAAACCCCGATTTGGTTGAGACAAAACATATGCATGGCCTACGAAAGCTTGGCAATGAGTATGGTAAGTAGATAATGCTTCAAGGGCATTTCAACTTGCATGTTCTTTGGACACAAGTTTTTTTTTTTTTTAAATCTAACTTGTGAGTACAAAATACCCTGTGTGAACCACTTAACTCCTTCACACTTGTGACCAGCAAAACAAAAAGTGTGCCACTGAGCCCTTTCCTGCCTGCCCACTTCCTTTTGTCAGGAAACGTGTGTTTACAATTCCCGCCATTAGTTCCTTGTCTGAGATAGCCTAAGCCAGAGGAAAACCTGCAAAAGATATAAACTGAGAAAATGAACAGAGAGGGGGACTTGTGCCCGCATCTGTTCCCAAGGTTCCAAGTTGGCTGGGTCCCCCACAGCACTTTAACTGCCTACCTGAAAAGAACGCCCTGCGGCGACAACGCTACCTGCACCTCCGTCTGGTCCAACCGCTGCGTGTTGTGCTGAGACTCCACGGCGACTACAGGGCTCCTGTGTCGAGCAGGTGTCTGAGTCAGGTGCCTGCAGGTTCATGAGCGGTGTCCCTTTCCACAGCACAGGCCTCCACGTAGCTTGAAGTAGGCACAGGGTGAGTAGGGCCACTGCGCAGTGAGAAGCTCAGATGACCTCACTGCTCCCAGAGGTGCTCAGCTCAGCTCAGCAGAAGTGCGTTGAGTTCACAGAACTCTTCATGCTGAAGTCCTCTTTTGCTATGGGCCTTCACTGTGAATTCAGTGTTACTTTGATGGCCCAGGGTGTGCACCAAATGGTGTGTTCATACCAACGATAGGATGCCCAAACCCAAAGGGTCGTAAGGGCATCCACCTGCTCTGGGCCAGGAGCAGCCTATGACATGCCCAGGTTGGATGTTCCCATGTGCCCACAAGGGCAGTCTGACTTGGTGACCAGGGGTGTAGTGTTGCCCCAGCAACGTCTAACCTCTTCTCAGTCAGGAAAGGGGATATTTAAGCTTTCCATATTGTGGTTCTACCAACTCCAGACGCCCTGCCTGCAGGTTCGGATGAGAAGTGCAAGAGGAGCGCCCTGTCAAACTCCACCTGCCACCAGAGAAGCACTTGACCCCCATCCACGGGCAGCAGAGACGTCCCTCAATTGTTTTGCTCTCTTTAGGGGTTGCCTCGTGCTGTTGATGACTAGCTTCTCAACCCTTCTACTTAGGGCTGAGGATTTCTGTTTTTAAAAAGTGGTGGCTAATGTATTAGAAGTTTGTTTGCGGGCCTCTGAGGCTCTGGCTCTCTGATTTGGTAGGAGTTGATTTTTCTCTATGCTGATCTCCTTCCCCCTTGTGCTGGTGTCCGGTTCATCAGGAAAACAGCCCCCTTGCTTGTTTCTTGAAGTTTTCTTAGTTTCAGCCCTGAAGCAGACCAAAAATGAACCCAACATGGCTCAGGGAAATTTTGCAGAAGAGGGGGCGGAAAGAATGTCAGAGTCACATGTTGGGTCATGATATGCAGAGACATTTAGCTTACCCATAACTGTGGGCTAACTCCACAATGCATGACCCGTATACCTCAACAAGGAGGGGCCAAGGGGAGGGGGTAGGTCACGGATGAGCCTAATAATGGTACCAAACTGACTGTATTTGCTGAATACAGAACTGAGTAATAAAAAAATAAATAAATATTTAAAAAAAAAAAAGAAGTTTGTTTGCAGTGGCTAGAGGTCCTGACATGCCCCTTCTCTTTATTTTTCTCTCTTTCTTTCTCTCTCCCTTTCTCTCTTGCCTTGCAAATAACTCAATAAAATGTGTTTTCAAATAAAAAAAAACCATTTGGGCAACTTGCTCTTGAGTGGGAGCTCTTGCAGCTTGGGCTCTATGGCTGGCTGTCGAGTGGCTTGAGAATTTGGTTGCAGGCACTGATGCTCGGGGGTTGATTAGCAGCGAATCCACAGAACAGTTTGTATTTCTTTGCTGTAAGGGTTTTCAGAGGTAATTCCACCCATCATTAGAAAAGCGAATTTGGCCTTCCACCAGGAACCCTTGCCAAAGGCATCTTTTCCACCAGGAGAGGGTGTGAGGCCACGCTATGCTCTTCTGGGGCTGTGGGGGGGGGGGGCCAGAAATCCCTCTGTGAGTCTCTGCTTGGGGTGAAGACCTGGTGATGACTGTGTGTGTGTGTGTGTGTGTGTGTGAGAGAGAGAGAGAGAGAGAGAGAGAGAGAGAGAGAGAGAGAAACTGCTGGTCCTTGGGTCTTCATGATAACCCAAGGTAAGAACACAGATTTGGTCTCTGTGTCTGGAATACCATCTGTCATTCTAGAAAGTTCCCCTTCCTGGGCATCTGAGACCCTCGTGGCGAAGTGTAAAATGTCCTCAGAGCTCACTGGCGCCCTGGGGCTGCTGTCGTCCCCAGGAACCCAGGGCACTCCATGTGTAACACACAGCGCACTTTTCTCCTGATGTCTGTGTCTTTAAGACAATAATTGCTGAATTGAAATTTGAGACTGTTATCTTAATAACCAATTACTCAAATAACTTTGAAATTGGCTTAAATTGGCTCGTCACGCTGCATTTACCTGGATCTTTTTATGAGAAAGTTAGGAACAAGAAAAAAAAAAATTCTTGGCAGTCTGATTTGTTTGGTATTGCTGAAAAGCCTCATTCGCAACAAGCAAGGGGTGTGTGGTGCTGCCTCCATTGGCCCAGACCTCCGCCTCCTGCGCGGGGACATCCCATCAGGGCAGCAGAGAGCCCTTCCTGGCAACCCCCACCCCAGTGCCCCAGGGACCCTTTACCTAAACAAGGCAGTGTGCAACTCGCGCTGCAATGCACTACTTGTGGGTGCCATGCTCATCAGTGAGTTTCATCTTTGCAAAAGAAACAAACGTTGCTAATATTTATTTTTCCTTTTGAAAAATAGTAGCTGCAGTTATGTAGTTTTAATTTTCTTCTCTTCCAACAGTTATGAGAGCTTAAAGGTGAGAGTCACATCTTTAAACTAAAGGAATTCTCCTTTTATTAGTGGCTGGAACAGGAGAGGGTGAGGAGCCCAGAGCAGTGTACTTGGGTTTTATATATAGCTATAAACCCAGTAATAGAATATTACATCTTTTTCTCTAATACGGTCTTATATCCCCTCGTTTTTCTCGTCATCTAAACTAAAGTAATGGGGGTTCTTAATGCCTGGAGAATCACACTACCTTTTTATTTTTGCACTGTTAAAAATGTAGCTTTTGCAAACATTTCTCTGACTTAGCAGCAGAAATTCATCTTGCTAGAGAATTCATCTTTGTTCCAGGAGGTTCTACAAGGGAAGTGAGAGCCGGCAAACACAGACCCGTGGCATAGCTCCCAGGACCCACCATCCACAGTGCCAGAGCTCCTCACGATGGGCAAGCTTGTCCTAACCTGGCTTCTGCCTTCTCTGAAGGATGTCAATTTTGTTTATAAGCTTCAAGTCCATTCCAAAGGACTTTTAACTTAGCATCCCTGTTGCCCCGCCCTATGGGAATATTTGTCAGGACATAGACACCCTTCTCTCTGTTTTTTTTTTTTTTTTTTGAGGTAGGGTCTCGCTCTAGCCCAGGCTGACCTGGAATTCTCTATGTACTCTCTGGGTGGCCTCGAATTCACTGCAAACCTCCTACCTCGGCCTCCCAAGTGCTGGGATTAAAGGTGTGCACCACCATGCCCGGCCCCTTCTCTTTCAAGACACTGTAAAAGTGGGGTGGGGGGAGAGGATCCATATTGGTCCTCATCCACAATAACACAAATGGCTTCTTCCAGGTCCGCGGGTGTTTGGGAAGGACTGAGGTAAGCATAGAGGGGAGTGTCAGGAACTCTAGGATGAGCCAGGCTCGGTGTGGTTAGGACACTATGACAGACACTGAGTGTGTGGGCAGACAGAGCCCTGAGGATGCTCTTCCTATGGCACTTGGGTAAAGGAGTTTTTATGTGTATAAGTGTGTGGCATTTATGTGAGCCCGTGTCCGTATGTGTGGAGGTACGAGGTGGACATTGGGTGTCTGCTCCAGTAGTTCTGGACCTTATTTTTTTTGAGACAGGATTTTTCACTAAACATAGAACTCACCCATTTGGCTAGTCAGCAAGAGATTGTCTTGTCTCTGCTTCCCTAGCATTGGCATTGCAGATGTGTACTACCATGCTCAGATTGTTTTTTTATTTTTCTTCATTTTTACTTATTTTTTTGAGAGTAACAGGGAGAGAGAGAAAGAGAATGGGCGTGCCAGGGCCTCCATCCACTGCAAATGGACTCCAGATGCGTGCGCCCCCTTGTGCATCTGGCTAACGTGGGTCCTGGGGAATGGAGCCTCAAACCAGGGTCCTTAGGCTTAACTGCTAAGCCATCTCTCCAGCCCATGCTCAGATTTTACATGGGTGTTAGGGCTCTGAACTCAGGTCCTCAGGCTTGCAGAGTAAGCACTTTACCCACTGAGCCATTTCCCAGCCCTAGTAAGAGAATTTAAACCTGCTTCCCTGCTGAGAAATGGAAGGCTTGTTCCAGAAACAAGTCCTGTCTGCTGGGGTCTGAGCGCATTACGTGCTGGCCTGCATCTCAACGCTTATCTGCAAAGCAGAGAAAGACCGCATTTCCTGCCTTGCCTCATGTTTGGGAGAGTGAAACAAGAAAAAGTACAACCAGGACTTGGAGGGTGCAGAAGTGCTGGGAACGAACATGAAATATGAGAGTCTATGTGATGTACCACGATCTCCAACCTCGTAATTTACCCAGAGCTCCGGGAGGAAACCACCTTGTCATAAAAGCATCTTGGAATGGCAATCCATTATGCTCCTGCGCTGGGGGACATGCAGAGCAGTTTCCAAAAGCAGGGATTATAAAACCGTAAAAGAATCCCAGTTCAAAAGCCCTTGGAAACTGCTGGACTGAGCCTTAATAATTCAAACAATTCAGCCAAAGTTTTTCTTTCTCATGTAATAAAACATGTGTTTTGGACAATCCAGATAATGTGTCATAAAAAGCTCGGGCTGGATCCAGAAAGCACGGATCATGGGTCTTCTCCCTCTCAGGGCATCCTGCCTGGCTCTGAGGATGCCAGAACACTATGGGTGAGGTGGGACTAAGGACTGGCGGGACCAGGACGTGGTCATGGCTTTCATGGTCTGCCCTTGTGTCCACACCTCCCTCCAGCCATCCCTTCTTGCTCCCTTTCCTCCCACCTCTCTTCTCTTCTGGAGCCCATGATGTCCTCCTGTCTCTGACTCCATCCTGTACTGTTGTGTGCTCTCTCTCCACATTGGTTCCTCACTGCTCAGAGCCTCACTTGCCAGTGTCACGTGGAGACTCATGTCTGGGAGGCCATGACTTCAAGGTTCTAAGAGTAGAGAGAGGTGGACTCAGCTCTCTGGAGAGCCAAGGCTCAGGAGAGGAAGGTTTTGGGGAAGTATTTCTGGCCCTGTCTAGATTATCCTAAGGATTTTTGGCAATGCTACAGTGTCTTAACTTTTGGAAGAGAATATATATATATATTTTTTTCTTCCTGGAAACTTTTCATATAAGAAATTGGTTTGCAATTCTATCTATAATCCAAAAGGAGAAACCTTAAGTGAAACTATGAAGGATACTCTCAAAGGATGTAGGACATAGTTGATATAACAATGTGCAATGTTTTTCTATACATAGAAAAACAAGGATAGAGAAATAAGTGCTATTGTTTATTTATTTAAGTATTACAAATTTTATAGTCTTTGATTTCCATTCAGTTGGGGAAAGGAAGTAGAACAAAATCTCTCCCTGTCACTTGTGGGCTTGTGGCACACCTGAGTGGTGCTCTGGAGGCTGTCTGAAAATGTGCTTTTGCTTTTGCATGTGTACATGTGCACGCATGTTCATGTGCATGTGGGTGCACTTATGTGTACAGGTTCACGTGTGCATGTGGAGGTCAACTCCGGGCATCTTCCTCAATCGCTTTCTACCTTACTTTTGGAGACAAAGCCTTTGATTGAACTGGAAACTCGCCTATTCATCTAGACTAGCTAGCCAACCAGCCCCAGGGATCCTGCTGCCCTCACTTCCCCAGCCTTGGATTACAGGTGGGCACCTCCACTCCTAGTTTTTACATGGGTGCTGGGCATCCAGACTCACGTCCTCATGTTCACACAGCAAAGTCTACCCAGCGAGCCTTCTCCCCAGCTGCAACACGCGATTTTTTCTATTACAAGGAATTCTTCCTAAGTGGGAGCACGATGGGCTGAGTAAGGGGCATGACTGCCAGGGAAAACGTAGCCACAGGCATTTCAGAGTTGGCTTGTAGACACTGGCCCCCAAGTCACAGGGCGGCCTGAGAATACAAGTCCGGGTCCCAGGGTCCAGAAGGCTGTGGTGGCCAATGCCTGACTCAATGATGGTCCCAACAACAGGTGACCTCAGACACAAGATAGCTTGAGGAGGCACTGTGGCCTCACACCCTGTGGCCCATGAACTCCCATGATGTTCCCAGAAGACACAAAATTGTGGTTCCAGGAGAAAAAAAAAAAGACGTTACTATTTTGTTTACGTCTATAGCACAACTGTGAACTGCTAGCATAGTTAAGGTTTTCTGGTGATCGCCTTGTCTTCCTAACACTGGCACAGCGCAGAGCCCAGGGTCCATGAAGTTAGCACTCACCCTCACAGCTTGTTTTCTCTCTCAGAATCTTGGGCCATGAGTGAGCACCCATGCCAGCCACAGCGCACTCTTCTCATACTGGTGTCTTCAGAAGCCGAGTCCATAGATCCGGGGTTCCGCTGATGTGTATAACCAGTGACGACAACGCACCAGAGCTCAAGTTTGGGGACACAGCACTGTAAGCAGCTGTGACCAGTGAGCGCCCAGTGTGGGGCCAAGAGGGGCTCCTGAATGGTGCTCACTGCCGACCAGTAGTCACCAGGGGAAGCGTGTGGGAGACTTTCTCTGAATATTGTACCATGCAAGCATTATGCACATGTATGTCCCACAGAATATTACATCTACAGGGGCTGGAGAGATGGCTTAGTGCTTAGGGCACTTGCCTGCAAAGCCTAATGACCCAGGGTCAATTCCTCAGTACCCATATAAAGCCAGATGCATAAAGTGGTGCATGCATCTGGAGTTCGTTTGCAGTGGCAGGAGGCGCCCATTCTCTCTGTTTCTCCTCTCTCTCTCCCTTGTAAATAAATAATTTAAAAAATTATATTCTACAAATGTTCCATCTGTGTGTGAAATTGCCATGATGAAACCCACTACCAGGTGCAATCGCTATTGTGGTGGTTTGATTCAGGTGTCCCCATAAACTTAGGTGTTCTGAATGCTACGTTCCCAGCCGATGGAGATTTGGGAATTAACACCTCTTGGAGGGAGTGTTTTGTTGGGGGTGGGCTTATGGGTGTTATAGCCAGTGTTCCCCTTGCCAGTGTTTGGCACACTCTCCTGTTGGTATTGTCCACCTGATGTTGGCCAGGAGGTGATGTCCATCCTTTGCTCATGCCATCACTTTCCCTGCCAACGTGGAGCTTCCCCCTTGAGCTTGTAAGCCAAAATAAACCTCTTTTTTCCCACCACAAGCTGCTCTTGCTTGGGTGATTTCTACCTGCAATGCAAACCTGACTGCAACAACTATATACTAATAGAAATAATTTTAAATACGTCTGGACACACAGGTCCTGGAGGAACTCCATTTTCCCTGGTCGTCGTTTCACAGGCAGCTAGGAAAGTTTTCACAGTAGGAGTGTAGAGCAGAGAATTCTCACTGTGGCTCAGTGACCTCTATGATTGATAGGGCATCTCTCCGGAAAGAGTTCAGATGAAATAGGATATGAGAACAATGAGTATCCAAGGGGTGAGTTTTGTTATTAGAGAGAACAAAGGCACCTTTGAAAGCAAGACCTGCAACTTTGGAGTGAGGGACCGACCCAGTGATAGTTCCGCAGGCCTGCTTGTCAAGGAAAGGGGGCTGGGGTACCGCGTGCACCGCTCCGCACACTGCAGGGTGCTGCCCGTGCTTGCAGGGGGGCCTCTCCCAGTGTGGATGCACTGGAGCTGATGGACTGCTTCCGAGGATCAAGCCACACAGGGCACTGGCCTGAGTGCAAGAGTGTTCTCTGGCCATCAGCTAATTTAAATGATTTTTCATAATAGGTTTCCACCACAGGGAGGGGGTTTTAAATTTAGTTAGTAATGACTCTGTTGATGGTCATGATGAGGTTGAAAGGTACGTTTTGCCATGAGATTTGGGATCATGTTCTCCCAGCACAGCTGGTTATGCCTAGTGTCAATTCAGACCTGGCCACATTCGAGGGGCCACCTGACCCCTTGGCTGAGATCAGGAGGCGGTCAGAAAGAGACTGGATATATCACCCTCTGTGTGACTACAGGCAGAGTTTTATCACACAGAACCACTGTGAGGAACAACTTCCAGGATGGGGGATGGGATTCACATATGCCTGCCTGCCCTTGTGGTTGTCTGGATAGCCACTTGGGGTTTGCTTGCTCAGCCTCAGGTTATCTGAATGGCATAGACATAGATTGTAATGGACAAACTCAGTGACAGAATTTTTGTTTTTAAAAAAATTTTAATATATGAGTTGTCAGTTTACCTCCTACAATACCTGATAATTTTATTGCACATTCTCAACTTCACTTGATGATGCAGTAGTGGGATCCTATAAAGTCACACCCAAATACTGAGGCAAAATAGATAAAAAGGGTTTTTTTTTTCCCAGAGCCATCTGTAACCAAACAATGGGCTAACAATCTATTAGCCATTATCTCTGGAGCTGAAAGATAATTCCCACTTCCAGATGTTGTGTAAAATAGATACATCAAAAGCAACTGTGGTCCTCAGAGAGACATGGCTGGGACCACATAATATCTGGGTCCAGTTCATATCAAATGTCCAGAACTAGGGAAACCTGACGGTCTCAATGAGATATGTTGTCAAGTTAGGATTCTCTAATTTGGAAGTTTAAAACAATAAAGGTATCCAAGAACCGGATTGGACACCTGAGCTACTCACACTGAGTGCCTAGTACCTCTGTAAGAGATGGTGAGCAGTAGCACTTCTCTTGCTGATCCAAGAAAATTACTTCAAGTGTTTCATTCCAAAGTGTAGCATTCCAGTGAACCCGTGGGCCCAGGATCTCCAGCTAGAAAGTGGTGGGGCAGAGGCTGCTCCTACCATAGGCCGTTAAATCTCGGTGAGTGATGGTGGGCTGTCTGCAGACACGTGAGCGTCTCCAAGCAAATGAGACGCACTGTGAAGGGAATCCTAATACTAATCATGAAGTAAAGTAATAAATTACCCCAGCAAAGCCCAGGGTGGCGGGGGTGGGGCTGTGAAGAGGGAAATAAGTCATCCCCAGGGCTCATCTGAGGACAAGTGAGCAGCACCAGGAATGGTGGGGTCTTGGGCACACATGGAGGAGGGGAACACCTTCTGAGAGGGGCACCCCAGCCCCTTTAGCTATGGATGTGAGGAGGGGACCCCATCCTGAGAGCACACATCTAACCTCCAACTCAGAGCAGATACTTCTCATTGCCCTAAGCTAACCAGTGCTAAAGAAAAAGGCATCCAGTGGGCAACTGAAGGACAGTCAAGAAGACTTCTACCAGAGCATGGGCACCATGGGGTCCGGCAGTGAGTAGAAATGGCTTATAGCCAAATGGCAGGTGGTCAGTAGATGGAAAGCAGCTAAGGGGAAATCAAGGGTTAGGAGGATTCTGGCTAACCCTTTAGTAGTCTTTCTACAGACAGACCAGTCTTCCTGGGGTTGGAGGAGTACGGGCCTGGCTGGTCATTGAGCGTGGGAGGTTCTGGCCAGCTGACTGAGAGCTCTTAGTAGCATTAACTTATACATGGAAGTTCAAAGATATGAGTAGAAGTTTAAGAAACCTGAGCAAATCCTGGCCAAGCAGGGAGAGTTTGTCAGCAAGGGCCTGGATGAAGAAACCTGACCACAGGGCGATCCTCTTCAGTCCTCAGCACAGTGTAGGCAGCTCTGTTGAGATGGGAACTGGGGTCAGTGAGAGACACTCACACGGAACAGGGGCAAGTGCGGAGCCAAAACGCACAGTTCTGGGCTGGGGATGTGGCTCAGTTGGTAGAGTGCTTGCTTAGTGTGCACTAACCCTTGAGCTCATAAACCAGGCACGTATAATCCCAGCACTTGGGAGGTTAGGAGGTGGAGGCAGGATTAACCAAAGTTCAAGGTCATCGTCAGCTTCATAGTGAGTTGGTGGCCATCCTGGGATGCATGAGATTCTGCCCCTAAAAATAAGGAAGAAAGGAAACTTGAAGGAAGGAAGGAAGACAAATAGTCCAAATTAACAAGTAGAGAATAAACAGCCAGTAGTTAATCGCACCAGAAAAAGAAAATGCAAAAAGAAAGAACAATGCAAATCATAATCCATGTGTATCACTATCAATCATGAGCCAAGGCCCACCATGTCCATCATGAACCAATGCCATTCTCTTGTTAAATGGAAGAAAACTCTGTCACATCTCTCCACAGGGACCCTTTGCACCCATGCCTTTCTCTCTCAGTGGGAGAGAATCAGTGTTCTAGAACTCCAGTCCTCCTCTGCTCCACAGTGGGGGTGAGCCCATGAAGCTCTCTATGTTCTGAGCATCCAGGGGAGCCCTGCTTTGGCACTGACTCCTTAAGTCCAGGGTTCTGGACTTTTCCCCAAGGAATACCCTTCAATCCATTTTCACATTTCTATGTGATCCACAAGGAAATGGTCTGAACAAATCCACAGGTTTCTGACCTATGAAGCTGTCCCAGAATTTGTCACAGTACACTCCTATGAAGACACACATAGCCTGTAATTTATGATGCCACTGGCCAGCCTTTCCCACCACCATTTGCCCACTGACTGGGAGGGAAAATAACTCAACAGCTGGTTTAGTTGAACCTTGTGAGGACCCAGTGAAAAGATTCCTGCAATGAGTTCTCTGTTCCTTTGGGGAGGGAAGACCATTGTTTCCAGGAAGCTCTTCCTGCCTCCAACTTCTCCTTGAGGGTCTGTGGAGGGTGGTGGCAGGGGAACACACTGGTCTTCAGCGTGACAGGACATGTGCCTTCTCTCCGTGCAACTCCTCTCTATCTTATACCTGGAGCCTGACTTGGTGTCCCTTGTTTGGTTCCTGTAGATGGGAGAAGTCAATAGACATGCTGGGCTATTCCTGCAGCCACTCCCCTTCCCAGGGTCCCAACAGAATAGAGAACAAAGCCCTCTTTTCTGGGCTGGGGAAATGGCTCAGAAGTTTAAAGATGCTTGTTACAATGCCTGCTGGTCTGGGTTTGACTCCCTGGTACCCACATAAAGTCAGATGCACTAAGTGGCACAAGTCTGGAGTTGCTTTGCTATGGCAGGAAGCCCTGGTGTGCCCCCCCTCTTTCTCTCTCTGAAAAATAGATGAATAAATAAAATATTTTAAATACCCTCCTTGGACATTCTTGAGCTTACAAAGCCCTGCCTGGTGGGATCTCCTGCCTCACCTCCCAAGCTGGAACAGAACACCCTTTCCTTCTTGCCTATACTGGCTGTGTTTGCTCCTGCCATGGAGATGGTATGGTCCCATCGTGAGCAGATGGATGAGTTCCTCCAGCCCAATTTTTCAGCTGAAAGGAGGTGATAACAAACCTGGAAGTGCCCTGGCCCAGCCAGTATGCTGGCAGACTTCTTTCCTGGTTACATGTCTTTCTGTTTGTGTACCTGGAACTGCCCATTGTCTGGCTCTACCTTCCTGCCTCAGAGTGACATAGGAATGCAGGCAACTATGGCAAGTGACAAAAAGGAAGGGTGTTCAGGGTGTTTCTTTATGACAGCTGAGTGTGAAAAGGATGTGGTCCCCTCACCCTTATTCCCCTCTCTGCCTTGCACACTGTGGTTTGAAGACAGCCACTGGGCTCATTCCTCAAGGTCTAGCTCCTAGCACAAGCCTAGAAGAAATTGGGAGTCATGTGAAGGTCAAGGCAGTTAATGTGTGTTCCCTGTCACTGCCCTTATGTGCCCAGTCTTGTGTTCCCTGGAATAGGTCCTTCAAGGTAAAAACGTACATCTCAAAGACATGCCCGCACTTTAATATTCACTGTGACATTACGTGCAGTTACAAGTTTTGAAACAAATGACATGGCTATTGATAGATGGATGGCTGGATGGCTGGATGGATGGATAAGGAAAAGATGGTAGATGCTCATAATGAAATAATATTTAACTTTAAAAAGGAGGAAATCCTGCAATTTATGACATGAATAGGGTAAGAGGGATTTTAACATTGACACAGAAAGATACACAACATGTACAGAACTTCCTGTGGAGTATAAGACGAGTAGATACTTAGCAGGAGCAGGGGTTGGGGTGGGTCTGGTTATACAAGAGGAATAACTACTGTAACTTAAAAATATGCCAAGGTGGTAGGTCTCATGTTATGTGACCTTCCCACAAAAGAAAAAAGAAAAAAACTGAAAAGAAAAGAACGTCTCCTCATATCATAGGAACCTTGACAGCAGTGACTAGAGTGGTTCCCATGGGTGCATGATGAACTCCAAGTGCACCAACTTTGTGCACAAAACTCAGATAACTTTTCTATTTTGGTGAAGAATGCCAGTGGAATTTAGATGGGCAACGCATTAATTCTATCGATTTCTTTTCATAAGATAGACATTTTCACAGTATTGATTCTTCCAATCCATGAACATGGGATGCCTTCTCATTTCCTAGCATCTTTGTAACTTTCTCTCTTAAAGGTTTTAAAGTTTTCATTGCAGAGAGTTATCACTTCCTTGGTTGTTTATTCCAAGGTACTTTTCTTGGTGAAACAATTGTGAATTGTAGTGCTTCCCTGATCCCATCCTCAGCACATTTGTTATTAGTATATAGAAAAAGCAACTGACTTCTATGTATTAATTTTGTATCCTGATACTTTGATAAAAGAATTTATCAGCTCCAGTTTACTGGTAGAGTCTTTATGATCCCTTATAAATAGAATTATATCTACAAATAGTGATAATGTGACTTCTTCCTTTCCTATTCATATCCCTTTTATGTGTGTCTCTTGCCTTATTGCTAAAGCTGACTTCCAGTACTATATTAAGTAAAAGTGGATACTCTTGTCTTATTCCTGATTTTAGTTGAAATACTTCATGTTTTCACCATTTAGTAAAATATTGACTATACATTTGCCATAAATGGTATTTATTATATTCAGATGTAGTCTTTCTATTTCATATCTTTAGGACTCTCATCATGAAGGGATGTTGGTTTTAGTCAAATGCCTTTTCTGCACCTATTAAGATGCCCATGTGAATTTTGTCCTTAAATCCATTTATATGGTGTAGTGCATTTATTGATTTGCATATATTGAGCCTTCCCTGCATCTCTGGAATAAAACCCACTTGGTCAATATGAATGATCTTTTTGATGTGTTCCTGTATTTTGTTTCCAATATTTTGTTGAGAACTTTTGAATCTAAGTTAATGAGGGAGATTGGTCTGTAGTTTGTTGTTGTTTTGTCTTTATCTGGTTTTGGTATCAAGGTGCTTCATAAAAGGAGTTTGGGGCTGTTCCTTCCTTTTCAATTTTATGTAATAGTTTGAGAAGTATTGGTGTTAGTTCTTCTGCGAAGGTCTGATAAAATTTATGAGTGAATCCATCTGATCCTGGACTTTCTTTAATTGGAAGATTTTTTTAGTAACTACTTTTATCTCATTGCTTTTTATAGGCCTGTTTAAATGGTTTATCTCATCTTGCTTTACTTTTGGCAAGTCACATATATCTAGAAAATCAACCATGTCTTCTGGATTTTCCAGTATAGAGGAGTACATATTAAGTTATGTCCTTATAATTTGCCTTCATCATTCACCTCAGTAAAGTCATTGAAATGACACTGTTATGGTTCCAATATGGAGTCTCCCCAGACAAAGGCTCATGTGTTAGGAGACTTGGTCCCAGGCAGAGGAGCCATCTTGGCAGGTTCTGGAACATTTAGAATGTGTTACCTAACTGGAAGAAGAAGATCACTGGATGTGATTTCTTGGGGAGATCTTTTTTTTTCCCCACTTCCTATCCCCTCTTTCTGCCCTTACCTGCCATGAAGTGAAGAAGCTCTTGCCACCGCCACCGCCACCATGGTGGCTCCAGAACAGAGGTCCCGGCAACTGGACCCCTGAGGCTTGAGGGATGTGACTCTTTCCTCCCTTAGGTTGTTTCTGACTTTGGTATAGTGATGACAGCAACATCGTGGTACCAACACAGAAAGCAGAATGAAGCCCAGGGGAAGTTGCTACGACATCTTGGTAAGGGTCACACTCACAAGCTTCCAGCCTGCCTCCAGTGAGTTCAGTGGGCTCAGGGCCAAGGCCAGCCACATCGGCCCCCAGGAACGCAGAGTGCAGGCAGTTAGAAATCCACATGGATGAGATTCAAGGAAGACAGAAAAGAAGTTTGCTGTGTGGTAGTCTATAAGTAATGAAAACAAGATCGTAGTACCAATGTAAATAAAAACAAAGACAATGGAAAATCAGTGGAAGATTTCACTGGGAGAGGTGAAATTGCACCTCTATCGATCTGAGTGCTGCTAATAAGGGACTGTCGCATGGGGAATGCACACAGCTCCCACAGGCTTTGATCTGCACTTGGGCTTTGGCTCCTTGGCTTGGTAAACCCAGAGCTTTCATGGTCTCCGGCCACCAGCAGCACCGCTGAGAGGGGTTCTTTGCTGGACAGTTGGCGTCACGAGCGGCAACATGAAGGAACACAGCACGAGATAAATAACATTGACGCCCACTTCCATGGTGATTAGAGCTGTTAACCTTTCAGCTGGAAGAATTGCCAATTTTTTGTTCCCTCCAAACAGACAGGGACATTTGCTTTCCAAACGCACACACTGGAAGCACCTGTGATTAATTTTCATCAGAGCGCCGTTTTCATTTCTGAGCTGCAAAACTCCCGAGCTCCCGGCCCCACTATGTCAAAAATGCACAGTGGCAGACTGGCATATAGAGCTATTAATAATTTGTTCTATGTGTTACAGATGTTGCGTAAATGAACGGTGTTCTATCACTATTTCTTGACATTGGGGCCCTTGGGGTGGCAGGCTAAGACCCAGATCTGTCTACAACCTGCCTGTTCTGGAAAGAAAGAAGGGAAAAAAAAAGTGGCCCCTTCGAGCAGAATCACATTCCAGCTCGCAGAGCCAATTTTTCAGATGTTCACTCGTTCCCTTTCCTTGTTCCTCTGCTCAGACCTCATCTGGCTGCGGTGAAAAATGATGTGGTATAATTTTTTATTCTGTGCTTGACACTCTTGGGCGAGGCGATGTGCTTCCTTGATTCCTGAGCCCACAGAGGTCATGAAATGAGGAACTACATTTTTTGGAAGCAGCCCAGAAAAAACTTTCAACTTGGACCATGTTGAGCGGGGAAAACAAAACTGTTAATTGTTAGCCTTTCTGTTGCTCTCGGGCTTCTGAGGAGCACAGAGCACATGTTTCCTGCGTGTGTACTTTCACATTAAAACCTGGTCAGGCCACTAGGTAGAAATGTGTATTAAACGTCCAGCTGAAAATGGACGGTAGAGTTGAATTTTGGCAGCAAACAGTGTAGGGTTTCCAAGACTTAATTCAAATAATGAAATCAATAGGTCATGCTACAGTTTCAAGTTTCCCTAAACAAATTTATATGAAAAATGATATTAATTTATCTGAGATTACTTAACCCAAGAAATAGATTTTTCTCTGTCACTTCTGAAGGGTAGGGAGAGAAGAAAGAGATCTGAACTATTACAAAACAATGTAGAGTAGATACTTTAGGGATCTAATAAACAAAATGTGTCTCTTCGCTTTAGATTAATCACAAATGCCTTGTTTACCAGTTCTGTGGCTGCAACGATTTTTGAAATGCTAATATAGGAGGTCTCCTCTTCAACCCCCAAGTCAGGAGACTCTCCTTCCAAGCATAATACATGTGTCGGCAGGCTGCCCAAGTTTTCCCTTTTTCATACACACTTTTTAAAAATGCCACACAGCAGTGAGCTCTCTGTGGAATATTCTAGCAAGAGTAAAACCCGAAGGTTAGCCATCCAAGTTGAAGCCAAATGGTGCCAGATAAAATTCCAATTTGGACACGGTTCCAACTCACACTGCTTTCAGCCCATAACCTTCTCCGAACAGTGCAGCCAAAAGATTTAATAGTGTCACCGGTAGGGCAGGCATAAATAGTAACTTTTATTGGTCACTACTTAGGAAATGTCAAGAGGACTGCAGCTCAGTTCTGGTTTGCATTCAGTGCCCACTTTGCACACCTAGCTAGAACGTGGAAAATATTTTTTCATTGTGACATATTAGAATTCCATGTGAAAAATCACTTTAACCCACGAGACTTCTGAGATGGAACTTAGCAGCCTATTTCTTGGTGGTGGCAATGAATTCACACCCTCCTCCAGATACCTCCGTGGCCTGAGTTCTATCCCAACAGATTGATGTCGCAGATATGGGATCTGAGCTCACTGTCTGACCTGGGTACTAGGGCCCATACAGACAAGGGAAGGGCTATCCCTGCCTGAGACAGACCACAGCTCACTGGCAGCAGGAGGAGGGAGGGCAGCCTTTGCAAGAATGGAAACAGTATGGGCCTGGGAGGGAGTGGGTGTAGGGCTCCACATGTGGGTTCAGTGTGCAGAAGCAGAGTTCCAAAGGGTGTTCCAAGCCCTGCAGAGAAAGACCCCTGCTGTCACTCAAGCTTTGGCTTTTGGTGACATGTTAAGCATCTGCCCCATGTCCTGCTGTGAAACAAGATGTTCTCTCCTTTAGGGACAGCCCAGGAGTGGAAGCATGGGTGCACCACTGGGCGCCCACACATAATCACTTGGGTTTCCTGGAGGGAGCATTTCAGAGTAGGGTGGCTCTCAGTCATAGATCTCTGGGTCCCTACTGGTCCAAGAGATGGTGGTGGGTGTGGGGTCATGGGAATCTCACTCCTCTGAGTCCTATGTCCCAGGATTTACTTATTCCACACCAATGGCATCAGTGTGTGTTGGGAAGTGTTCCACACTCGGGATTTCTGTCCCCACACTTTTCCTCACTGATCCACTCCATCTCGTCACCATGCACAAGTTCATGAGACTGGTTCCCATGGGTGTGGAGGGGGAGGGTCAGTTCTGAATGCTGCTCTACTGGCTGGGCTATCCAGGGTCCCTGTCAGAGGAGTGAGCTGGCCTCTTCTTGCAGCCTGTGGTGAATGGCCCTCAGATCTCTGGACGCTCTCCGGGGTGGAAGCCCCGTGGGAAGACTCTTCCCTTCTCCTCATCATTTCCTAGACCAAAGTAATATCTCAAGGCCTCCTCCAACATAAAGCCAATCGAAAAGGAAAACCCATCTTGTTTAAGGAAACTTGAGACCTTCCTATTGCAAAGCCAGCTCCATTTCTCCTTCTTTTCATTTGTTGGTGACTTTAACAAATGTTTTAAACTAAATTTAGAACAGCTGGCTTTCCAGAAATTGCTGAGACATAAAGAAATTGTTTCTTTCAGTGCCATACCCAAGTAAGCAGGCGTTTAAACCCAAGCTCTGAAGAAGACTAGCCTCTCATGGCCCTGGTGACTAAAACTCTGGCCTGGGGTCAAGGCAGATGGTATTGACCTGGTCAAACAAAATACCTCGTGTGTGTGACAAGGAGCATGGGGGAAATTCATTTATACAGGGCTCAGGTGGGTTTCTTGCAACATGCATGAAGACCGAGGCAGAAAAATTCCACCGATGAAAGGAAGGTCTGAGTGACATGCCTAGGTCCACAGAAGGGACAGCACTCAGGGGGAAAAAAAAAAGAGGAAGAAAAAGAAGCAAAAGAAGAAGAAAAAGAAAAGGCCTCTCTTTCCTACAAGGCATGATTATGGGCCTTGCTTTTTAAACCGGAGAGCTCAGAGTACACATTCTTTCTCATTCTTTCTGCTACTTGCCAATTTCTTTCTTCCATCATCAGAACCTGTGGCCTAAATTTGCTTCCAGAACTAAAGCAAACCAACAAAAGTCGTACAAAGCCCCTCACTTCAGCTCCAGAGGTGAACCTTGCGTTCCGAAACGTTCTCCACTCAGTGCTGGCGCTGTGCGTGCTCCTGCTTCTGATTAAAATCAGAGAGCCAGCTTACAGACACGAAAGGGAAAGGATTTCCCCCAAATATGATTTCTGATGGTATAACGCAGCCTTCTATTCCCCCAACAGCACTTACTCGTTAATATGCCAGATATCAGGGAGCTGGGATCACTGGAAACATGTTTATTAACGTATTAAACTCAGCGTAAGGACCCAGGGCCAACACTTCCGTGGACAGCAGGGCCCAGGCTGCCAAATGAAGTCCACATGCCACAAGCCAGGCCCACCCCCGAGAACCACAGTGCCAGAGGCAGGGATACCTTGCACAGACAAATTCCCACAGAGGCATTTAAAAAGCCCACTTAAAATCCACCCAAAGTGTTAGCTTCTGGAGTCCGTGTAAATGCATGGATTAAGCTGAGCCCAGAGGTCCTGGCTTAGAGAATCCTTCCAGTGTGATGCGGGCTGCCATGGAGACATGGCGCTGTGTGTGCTGGTCCCATCCACGGACCCAGATGTGCCCTGTGGCCCAGCAGCCAGAGACCTGGGGAAAACCAGAAACTCCCTCCAGCCTGTTGGCTTAGGGTTCTGGGATTACGGGCTAAAGCAGGACATCCCTGGGAAGCACTGTCCCCTCACTAGAGCAGGAAATCACAGATGTGAGCTTTGGGAAGAGTCCCCGCAAAGCCACTCTGGTTTCCTTTGCAGAGCACTGAGTCTGCCTGGCTAGCGGACTCCATGCTCAGGGCTCCAGTGTGAGCAAAGCCAGCAGGCCCTTGCACACAGAACGTCCATTAGCGCACGGAACTGCTAGCAAGCAAGTGAAAACTGTGGTTTACCTTGAGGGCTTGAAGTCGCTCTTATGGAGGGAGCGTGTGGCACGTTTGCAATTGATGCTGTTGTCGTGGCTTCGTCTTTGGGTGCCCCTGGCCCTAAAAGGTGCGCTGTGTGCAGGGACTCCCTAAGCCTGCAGGCTGGGGGCTCTGCTGGGACAAGGGAAGAAGGCAAGGAAAGGTCACGAAAGCACCAGCAACTTGCTGCCCCTGGTGCCTGTGAATCGAATGGACTTGGCACCTCTAGGTCCTCAGGCCTCTCAACTTCCACCCCTCAAGTTCAAGGCTGCTAGAGATCGGCAAGCACAGTGGAAGCTACTTTAGACAAGCTGCTAGAACATGGAGACCCAGCATCAAGGTGCGCTCTGGGAATAATGGCTACCCACAACGAATGCATGAGGAAGGCCTCTGGCCCGGCTTCAGGGAGGGCATGCAGTTGGGGTTGCACATACCTGGACAACCCTGCTTTGAGCCCTTGAGTTATGGTGCTGTAGGGATGCCTTGATATGCAGGGTCCATGGACAACTGCAGAGTGGCCAGGCTGGAGAGCCACACTCAGGGTGGGAATGGTCTCTGCCAAGCTTTGCCACTCAGACCTGGCACACAGTCAGGACACAAGAACTCAAGGTCTTCCATTTTCAGAGATTAACAAGAACCATTAAATGCAACCCTCTCAGTGTGGGGATGAGTGTGGCCACATGGGATGATTGATGCAGAGAGACTCCGTCAGTGTGTGGGGGGAAGGCAGTTGGTTCCATGGACTTCCAGCAGGCCTCTGTGCTTCTAGGTGTGATCAGCAGCCATAGAAGTGATGTTCCTGACCCTGAAAAGGCAAGTCCCAGTAATAGACCTACTGCTGATTCACCCATCTGGACAGAGAGGTGACAGACACTGGGCACAAGCACTTAGATCACACTTCTGTGGGTGAAATGTTGATGCCATTATGGACATATGGATGCAGTTTTAAATATATCCAGAAATAGGTACAGATATTTTATGATGTATTATAACTTTGTGTTGACATTCTATGATGTATATTATGACATAAAATACAACCTCCAAAAGTATGAGTCACAAATAATATAAATAAAACAGGATCTAATATTGTTTTCCTATAGACCATGGATGGGGTCACCTGGCCATCTTGCCTGGAGCTCACTGCTCCAGAGCACAGAGTCTGTATTTGGGGATGCTCATGCCACTCTCTCTCGGTGTGACAGGAGGGTTTAGAGCAGAGATTTGACTGCTCCAGACCTACTTTCAACCTTGTGATTGCCTATCATCTAGGTGTCATCCATATATCTACCAGCTGTTGACCACCTAGCTGTCAGGCTGCTCCTGCCTCTGTCTATCCATCATCCATCTATCTTCACTCTATCTACGAATCCATGTGAGATTTCTTTGCAAAATGCTTGGCTATGGCACAGAAACTAATTTACAAATGATAAGGCTAAAGAATCCTGAAGTCTGGAGAGGCAAACGATCTGACCAGATAGTCCTCCAAGGATGTCTTCAAACATGCTTTGGGAGATAAGCCCCAAAGGGGTTTAGAAAGGAGAAGTATAAGGCACAGGCTGAGTAGGGACCAGGCATCAGTGGCCCGAGGAAAGTACACCCACCCATCCCTCAGGGTCCTGAGGGTGTGAGGCAGTGGCACCAGGAGGGGATTGGAGCACTCCCTTAGGGTTTTGGAGCTTGCTGCCACGTGCTGGACTCAGTGTTCATGTCTGGGGCTCTTTGTGCATCACATGTAAGTTACCTTGACACAGGTGCTCTAGCACGTCATTTACAAATATCTACCAACCTTATATGCAAATCACGAGATGCATTCCATACCTTGATACATAGCCACAGAAGTAACAATTGCATGTACATATGTCTACATGTGTATGCATATACATGCATGGGCACAGCACAAGTAGGTCTCTTGTATATCATACCATAAAAAGTGCATCTTAATATATAATATACAGCGATTATAAAGTACATGTATGCATATATGGGCATGCACAAAATTGGTAAATATGGACTGTACATCTGTATCCTATCATGATTGTTGCAGTCAGGTCCACATTGCTGGTAGAAATCACCCAAACAAGAGCAGCTTCTGGGAAAAAGAGGTTTATTTTGGCTTACAGGCTTGAGGGGAAGCTCCACAATGGCAAGGAAAATGATGACATGAGCAGGGTGGACATCATTCCCTGGTCAACATAAGGTGTACTATAGCAACAGGAGAGTGTGCCAAACACTGGCATGGGGAAACTGGCTATAACACCCATAAGCCCACCGCCAACAATACACTGCCTCCAGGGAGCATTAATTCCCAAATATCCATCAGCTGGGAACCCAGCATTCAGTACACCTAAGTTTATGGGGGACATCTCAATCAAACCACCACATTCCACCCCAGTCCCCATAACTGATATCCATACGTGACACAAAATACAATGTATTCAGTCCAACTTTATGTCCCCATAGTTTTTATCAATTCCAATGATGTTCAAATATCCCCATAGTACAAGATCTTTTAACTGAGCCATAATAGCCAAAAATTCCCCCCAAACCCATAATGGCACAGAATAAACATTTACACTACAAAAGATGGCATTGGGCATAGCAAAGAATTACTCAAGCAATACATGATTTATACAGTCAAACACCAAACTCTGTAGCTCCATGTCCAACAACTCTAGTTAGTGACAAATCTCCCAGTCTGATATCTCTAACCAGCAACAAAAGTCTCTGGACTTCCAATTCCGCCCCACCAGCTAGGCTACTCACAGTCCTGGAAAACTTCATCGGGGCTGGCAGCTTTCCTTAGCAGCCATCTCGTGGTCCTGGCATCTCCACTGGGTCTCCACTGCAATCCACAGTTCATCCTCATGGCCCCATGGGGCCTCCATGCAGGCATCCAGCTAACCTGCTTCATACTGCCCATGACCATTACCAAAACACAAGAACATGTTTCAAACTCAATGACCCTCTCTTTCCTGCATTTCTTATACTCCACAATACCAGGTAGGGTGCCAATTTGTTAACCCAGGGGAAATAAAGCAGACTTTGAAGAACAGGACACTCCCTGAGCACTCAGGCCCCTGCAAAAGTGTCTACATTCTTCCTGTTCCCCCAGTGCAAGTCAGCTGGCCCAATCTCAAATGTTGTAATCTTTCAGTTGCAGCTGAACGGGCAGTAGTTCACCCAAAGATTTTTCTTTCTGTGCCATATCCCTCTGCTCACATTAGTTCATTTCTATGCAGTGCAACCCTGCACAACTTCTCAGGACATGGGCATAACAGCAAGCCTCACACAAACTGCTAGCCCTGTCCAGGCAAAGCTCTTTCTCACCCTCATAAGCCAAACCTCACAGTCCATAGTTCTTACTGCATTCAGGTCTTTCAACTCTGACCAGAATAGTCCATCAAGCTGTACTTACAGCACTGCAAGGTATCTCTTAGGCCAAGGTTTCAAATCCTCCCACATTCCTCTTGAAAATCAGCTCCAAAAGGCCAAAGCCACATAGTCAGGTGTCTAGCAGCAATCCCACTCCTCAGTACCACTTTACTATTGCCGTCAGGTCCACATTGCTGGTAGAAATCACCCAACCAAGAGCAGCTTGTGGGGAAAAAAGGTTTATTTTGGCTTACAGGTTCAAGGGGAAGCTCCATGATGGCAGGGAAAATGACGGCATGAGCAGAGGGTGGACATCACCCCCTGGCCAATGTAAGATGTACTGTAGCATCAGGAGAGTGTGCCAAACACTGGCAAGGGGAAATTGGCTATAACACCCATAAGCCCGCCCCCAACAATACACTGCCTCCTGGAAGCATTAATTCCCAAATCTCCATCAGCTGGGAACCTAGCATTCAGAACACCTAAGTTTATGGGGGACACCTGAATCAAACCACCATAATGATAGCATACATATACTACATGTGTGTATTTCAACAGGTGGGCAATGTAGAATGGAAACGTGACCATTCATACATGTGTGTGTTGACACTCATCCATATGTGCAAATGCACATATGCACGCACACACACACTTGCAAGTTGCTGATACAGATGGAGAGCACTAAGGCCTTCCAGCACCCATCTGTCTTTCTGCAACAAAATCAGTTACCCATCCATTCCCATAAAACCTACAGCTCCCCAAGGGAAGCTGTAATTCAGTTAGGACATGATAGATGCTGTGTGACACATGACATATACAATAAGTAATACAGGTACATACTCACAAATACATATTTGCAAAGTCCTCACTAATAACCTATCAGTTACATAATGATTTACATGTGTAGGTCTCACTAAAATGCATACACCAGAAGAATGAATTTAGAACTGAATTTCTAAGGAGAGAAGTTGTCATTAGACCCAAGAACTGAAATTAGTGTTGATTAGTAATCATGAAACAACATATGTAAAATCATAGGTATTAAAAGGAATTTGAGAGGCTTAGAAAATATTTTCGATCTAAAAACATCCTTATTAATTACTAAGGTTGGGCTTGGGAGTGACCCAAGATGAGTTAGAGCCAAAAGTTTGGGGGCTGAGCGTCAGAAATAATGACCTCAGAGCTGGGCTGTGCATGCTCATGTTCAGCCTCTCCTTTTTTCCTGTGGAGTAGTATTCCATTCTGTATGCCTATAAGACATGTGACTATCTTTCTGGTCATACATATAGAGAAATTAAAACTTATGTCCACACATTCATCTTGCTGTGAATATTCACAACAGCATTGTTTATAACAGCTCAAAACTGGAAACAGCCCAAGAGTCTTTCAGTGATTAAACACAGTCTCCATCTCCCTTCATTCCTGCCTGTCAACGTGGCCCTACCAGATGCTGATAAATTCCTTGCTTCTAATCGCATACACCCATGCACACATACACACACACACACACACATATATATACATGCACTTATACATGCATACATACACTATTTATATGTATGTACACACATACACACACCCATACATGCATATGCATGCACACACACACACACACTATATATATATATATATATATATATATATATATATATATGCTTATATATATATATATATGTTTATATATATAGATATACACAGATATACATGCATACATATACATACAACATATATATACAAACACACATACATGCATACACACACTATATATATACACATATATACATACATGCATATATACATTTATACACACATACATGCACTCACATACATACATAAACACACACTAAATATATGTATACACACATACATGTATACACATAATATACATACACCTACATACACACATACATACACTATATATATAGAGATAGATACATAGATAGATATACACACACACATACATGCATATACACAGCCATAATGCATGCACACACATACATGTATACACACATATATAGGTACATACATACACACATGTACACAGAAAAACATAACATACACACATGTACACAAACATAAAAAACCCACATGTGCATTGAGAGGCAGTGTCTGGCACCAATGAAAATATGTATGAGGATTATGGAAGAGCTCAAAGGACAGAGGTCAAAGGATGCCAGTGCTTAAGGCACTAAGGGACATTGGTCGTTGGCACCCCCTTCTGGCAGGTTCCTTGCTAAGGAAATTCGTGAGAGTGGGAGATGCCATGCTCCTGACAAAAGACGGGGGGTGACATGTGTTGGGGGACAGAGGATAAGCCAAGCTGAATGGGCATCTGGAACATGTATCAGTCCTTATCATCATCTATGATCCTTATCCTTTCTTTCCTTATCCGAGAAATAGGAATAATTATCTGAGTCTTGCCTACCTCCAGAGCTATAAGAACCAAATGAGAAAATTTGAGCAGCTGTAAAAATATAAGGCACAGTTTTTACATTTATCAGTTCCTTGAGGGAACTGGGCCAGAATTGAGGAGCAGGCCAGACACCCCTGCACGCTGCACACTTACTTTACAGCTTGATACTAAAATATAGCATGATTTAAACAGTTTGTACTTAGGAAATACCTTTTCAATGTGGTGAGACCCTGGGGATGGAAGGACTAGGTCTGCAGGTCAGAATGGTCGTGGCAGCTTCTCAGGGCAGTCTCACCTGGAGAGAGCCATGGCAGGACGGATGCTGGAGATGGACACACACACCTTTGGTGGCATTACCCAGGATCTGGAGATGGACACACACACCTTTGATAGTATTACCTGGGATCTGGACATGGGCAAAAATGTGTGAAACCCACGAGGTCAAAAGAAGGCATCACAGAGAGTTGCCAGGGAGAATCCGTTCCTACCCCCTTGGTCCTCTCTGCATTTCAGGGTTCATTGTTGTAAAAATAATAACATACCCAAAAACTTTCCCCTGAAGGATGCACCCATGTCAGTAGGTTGTATATGGACCAGATGATGCCCAGCAGTGCTGGTAAAGTTGGAGCCTCTGGACAGCCATAGACAGGAATGCCATTCCCTCCAAACACCTCCATCCTCAGGAGCTAGCAAGCTTTCCAGACAGGTAGTGTGCCACACCTTCAGCATACCCCACCTGTCCGTCCCTAACCAGTAACAGCCCACAAACTTAAAAGGTCCCAGAAAAAAAAAGACTCCACGGGGAGGGAGTGAATGCTGAATAGGGCCCTCCTGTCCCCACCCTCACCCTTGCTTGCCTGGGTTTAGGTCCCTTACCACCTATTTTTCCTGCTGCTCCTCTGTGCAGAATGTTGGCTCACTGCCAGAGTGCACAGGACTATCCCCAACCCAGTTTAATAGCCGGAAGGTCGGCTTTCACCCGGTGAGTGCGCAGTTTCATGTAAACACACTTCCCAGCTCCAGAGAGGGTCCCTCTCCTTCTGTGAGGCTTCCTTGGCTATGCTGGGTGGTGGGGGGGTGGTGGTGGTGTTTCCTTAGACAGCGCAGGGGCTGTGTTGGTGGATGCCATCCTTTGCAGCCCAGAAGTGCTTTTGGTAGTGGGACGTGTGCCACCCCACTGCAGACCACAGAAGGCTCCCTTTGTGCTCAGCACCCGGTGGGGCCATGACGGCATGTGCCAGGATATACCTCTGGCTGCCAATGCTACACTGCCTCACCACCCTTCTCCAGCAGCTCCAGGAGTCAGATGTGGGGGCGAGAAACCAGAGTCAGATAGTAGGCTCAGAAGTAGACTTCATTAAGCATTCAATTGTCTTGCCCCAAATGATATTCCTGGGAATTTTGCTTAAAACCATTCTTCACAGTATTCTAAAACAGAAACAAAAACAAGCTCTAGCTTTAAACTCCTCTCGTCAGATTGCTCCTGGCAGACGTCAGTATTTTAATCCAGCATCGAGTGGAGGGGCCTGAATTCTAAACTGGTTTGTAGCAGGCTATATTCATAAATTGGTTTTAAAATGCAAATGCTTTGTTCCCAAATATGAATGAACTAGTTAGAACTTGAAACCTCAGAAACAAAACTCAAATAGTCCAAGACACTCATTGCACAGTCAGGTATGACCACAGTATAAGTTAGCTTTAAATTCAAGGGAAATGGGCTCAAATTAGTATATCCAGGCACATAGAAATTTGGGGTCTGTTCTTCTTTCCTTTAAACTCTGCCTTGCCCTCCCCAAGGTGGGTGTCCCCCAACCTTGCATTGAGGTTAGACTTTAAAAGTCTGCTCGCACACATAAGGTTACCACATGAGTTGGGGGCACACTTACTAGAAGAAGGGGACACGCTCAAGGCAGTTTGAAGACTGCGTCCTGCACTCTCACAAATCCAGGGGATTTCTTCAAGGCTTGACACACGTGCTCAGCTCCTCCGGACACTGTGGTTCATTCTTGCCAAATGACACTTCTCCTAAACCGGGTAGGACCAAGGTTCACGTTCAAGTCTGTCGGCTTCTCTTAGCAATAAACCAGGCAGCTGAGAGCTGGCTGTTTCTCTCAATGGAGTGGGTGTTCAAGCAGAGGCAGAGCCAAAGACTTGGGAAGGGATGAATAGGACATATGTTCTGACTTTGTGGTTCACTGCCATTGGACTTTGCTGAACCTCTGTCTCCTCATTGGTAGGAAAGCAGTAGGCATCTTTCCAATCCTCTCACAAGCTGGTTACCAAGACTGAATGGCCTCAAATTATTTTGTTTCGTATCTATACTCCTCACAGGATTGTTGGGAACTAATTGATGTTGATGAGAGGCTCAGTAACATTGTTTTTTTATGAAACTAGCTAAAGGGAGTTGCAATAGACTTCTCTCTCTGACATAATAGCAAAGACGGTGGTATCACATTTTACCCTTCCGTCTGCAGGTAGGGTATCACACACCGACATCATGAACCATTTTAGTAGCTTTTAGTAGCTTCTTACAGTATCAGATAAAATCACCAAACAGCCTGTGATTAGCCAGACCTTCCCTATCCCTTTTACTAAAGCACCATGAAGTCTTCAAGCTAAAATTGTTGAGTCAGGGAGAGCCAGTCCCAAAGCTTCTGCTTGTAATCCAGCACTAAGACGGAAGCTGCATTTATTATTTTGTTGCTGTGACTGGAAGAACTTCTTCTGACTCATGGTTTGAGGGACACAGTCCATCTTGACAGGGAAGGCCTGGTTGCAGGAGCATGAGGAGGCTGGTCACATTGCGTTCTGTGATGAAGAAGCAGAGAGATGCTTTTTACTGAATCTAGGATAGCACCACATAGAGCGTGGGTCTTCCCTCCTCAGTTAAAGCTTTCTGGAAGTGTCCTCAAAGACGTGGCCAGAGGTACGTCTCCCGTGTGATTCCAAATCCAGTCGACAGTCAAGACCAACCATTGCAGAAGGCCAGAGTGGACGCAGCATGCCCAGTGTGGTCAGCTGAGAGCTTCAGGAGGAGCCGTGAGTTAGTCCAGTTTCAACACTGATGCACAGACAGAGCCACATACTTTGAGCCAAAGCAAGGCCCTGAGCCCCGACTGACATATGTCAATGACAGATGTGCGAGGTCCGAGTCCTACCACCGGCTCCAGAGCAAAGTGACGCTGTGACTAGTTTTGCCCCCACTGTCACCTTCTAAGCGTCCCTCAGCTTCCTTTTGGTTTCCCACCATCTGCTCCGGTTGAAAGACCCCTTCCATGTTTGGCTTGGAATACCTTCTGCTGCTCGGTGTCTGGGGATAAGTATGAGAATTCCAGGGAAAGGGTTTCCATGGCAACACCAACCTCATGGAAGGTTTCAGAACTTTTACCTCCTACTCCTAGTTCTGTGGCTCTTCAGAAAGCACAGGCGCTAATTATTTGCTCTGAATTTGCTGTGTTGGGCAGAAGAAAGCCAAGCTCCAGGCAGACTGTCAGGACCTTCCTCGGCATGGGTCCAAATGTCAGTCTGGAAGTGAGTCACTGTCATCTCATGTCCTTTCTGTCAGACAGGTCCCAAGTATCAGAAGGCCATTTGCCTTGTGCTGTGCAAGGCTCACCCTGGGCCTTAGAGGGCAAGGCCTAGCTTCCTGGTATCGCCTTCTGGCTCGACTGGCAGAAATGATGACCACATGTGGATGATGCCTCTTTCTGTAAGCTTTTGGAGGAGCAGAAGACTTGCCCATGAAAAACACACAGCATCGCAACATTTATCATGGAGGCCCCTGGTCCTGGCCTCCCTAGACGTCAGAGCTTTGAGGTTGACGAGTCTGGTAGAATTGGCTTTGGGAGACTAAGAGGCCACAGTCTACTTCAGGGATCACAGAGTAGTTTCCAAATCAGCATGAGAGGGTCTTTGCAATGACTCTCAAGACATCCTTATTGAGGACTTCTGGAAAACATACTATGGAAACAGTTTTTCCACTGCCTATCTCTGGGGCCCTTGTGGTGGTATGATGTCCTTGCAAAGCCCCAAAGTCACCTGCTCCTAAAGCACACAGTATTGGCTGGAGGGCGGGCTAGGTACAGATGCAGGAGACAGAGGACACTGGTGGAGCTTCCCTGGGCATGTGGTTTGCCCAGTGAAGATGACACTTTGATACTTCTTTGAGGAATTCACCTTCCAGCATATAATTGTGCAAGGCCAGGTTTTCACAGTTTCCTTAACCAATGGCTCTTACATGCGACTGCATATCTGAAGTCATTTGCTCCTACCATCCAAGCCAAGGCACCAAGTGCCCTGAGACAGGCCATGATGGTGTGTGCATGTTGTGACCCCCCACTTAGAAATCCCCTAAGTATGGCTTGATGCTTCAGTAGTGGTCATGCCTTCATGATAGCTATTGGCTGACCCTCAAAAATGCCATTGCGTGAGGGGGCACCTGTGCAAGGCAGTTTGGTTTTAAAATCAAGGGCCTGGGCTGGAGGGATGGCTTAGCGGTTAAGCGCTTGCCTGTGAAGCCTAAGAACCCCGGTTCGAGGCTCCATTCCCCAGGACCCACGTTAGCCAGATGCACAAGGGGGTGCACGCATCTGGAGTTCATTTGCAGTGGCTGGAAGCCCTGGAGCGCCCATTCTCTCTCTCTCTCTCTCTCTGCCTCTTTCTCTCTCTGTCTGTCGCTCTCCAATAAATAAGAATAAACAAACAAAAAAAAATTTAAAAAAAAATTAAAAAAATCAAGGGCCTGGGGGGTATAAGACTCACAGACCAGGCAAAATGTTATCTGGCAAGCTAAAATGGGGCTTTCTATGCCCTTCCCCACAATGTGCAGACACACACACACACACACACACACACACACACATGCACTCATGCTGCACAAGTTTGGTGGTATGTATCTGCCCGCCTCTGTGATAAGCCACACACACTGTTGACTGTCCTCCTGACGGCCACCCTGGGCACACAGGACAGACAGGCAAAAGGAGCTGACTCCCAGAGGACACTTTGGGTGCCAAGGTCACCCTCAGCCCATTGTGAATGGAAAACCTTGGCTCTCAGGACTTTTCCCTGCAGACTGAGGGAGGACATGTGCTCATTGTTGTAGCAAGCTAAGCCAGGTCTTCATCCATGACTGACATGCCAGAACCTTCCAGGGCATCTCCCAGCATCAGCACGCACATCAACAAACACTCGCTACCGACGATGTTGAGTTGGGGTGGGGAGCAGAATTCTTCTGTAATCCCTCACTGATGACAAAAACCTGCTTGGAGCCTTTGCCTGGAATCATTCTGGACTCCGTTCAGTCATGCCTTTTTGGTGCTCTGTCTACCCAGCCTGAGCCCAGCTGGGGCAGGTGAGCTCTGAGAAGCAACTCTTGTATTGGAACTTGCAGATGCAATGGATATCAGGGGAGCCGTGGCTCTGGCGTGACATCTTCATCTTCCTAGTTAATGTGAAACTGGAAAAAAGTGTTTGTGGGAGAGGCAGGTACCTCTGATAGCAAAGACAATTAAGCACAAAAGAATTTATATTGCAAGTTGCTGTTGGTGCACGCAGACATTGGCCAGTATTTTCCCCCTCACAGATGTTACGGTAATGGTGTCAACACTTTTATTTCTTTGTCCATAAGCTGGAAATTATGGCCGCTTCATAAATTGCTAACGTGCCCAGAAGATGGAGGCCCAGCTGCACAGCACATGAGTTCAGGCTCCTGCCCGGGCCTCATGTTTCACGATGACCTCAGTTTCCTGTGCTGAAGGGGAGCCCATGCGAGTAAGTACTTGTAAACCTGTTTCTGAAGAGTGAAGTTATGAAGAGGTGCTGCCGTGTCAAACATCTGCTCCATCCATTACGCCAAGTGGGAGCCGGGAATGTACAGTAGGGGCAAAAACATCAATAAATTAAAATTCTCCTGTGAGCACATTTTCCAAGTATGTGCCGATTGGAATCACGAAAAAAAAAAATCCTCATGAACAAGAAAAGAGGGAGACTGGCTCCCTCTTTCCAAGCTGGTCTGGACACCAGTAGCTTCAGCCTGGCTTTGTTTATGGAGCTGGTATAAATATATTACCAAATCCATGAAACAAAGGAGATTCTGGTCCTTCAGAAAGCCACACTCTCTTTTTTATCTTTTTAATGATATATTGTCCATCAAAATCTGAGAAGGATAAAATAAAATCAATAGTCATCACTGTTAAGTGAGTTGCTCAAAGACAGTGTAAATGTGTGGATATTTATTGTATATGGGATTTGATACAGTTAGGGTGTTAGGTTGTGTCACTGTCTAAGAACATGGATTCTGTCACGATTGATGCATGCATTAATTCACAATGGGGAAGTATAGACACATGCAATGGAGTCTGAAGTTGTAAGATTATTATTACAGGCTGGTGCTCCAGAACAGAAGGTTAGGAAAGGGGCACCCTGCACTCCGTTTTGCCCACCTGCACACATCACCACAGCTCTGTGCAGGGGACACCCCATCCCCTTTCACCCACCTGTAAAGATTGTCACAGCTCACCTAAAGCCTGTCACATACACGAGGCAAGACCAAGGAGTCGAGAAATTGGAAATGAAAGGCTTGGTAATGGTCCCCACCTTCTCCTTGTCCAGGCATCTTCCCCTCATATCATATATCAGAGGCAATCCACATTATGTGTAAGCCCACATCATTGCAAATACCAGAGACCAGGTCTGGATGCACCATGCAGGGTTAGTCCTGGTGACAGGAACCACATGCAAGGCTATGTGTGTGGCCAGAAGTGGAGGAAGGGGTGTGATCTGCAGAAGGGGGTTTTCCTTCAGGGTCACCAGAAGAGATGGCCACTCTGACTGATGATGGTGGTGGACAAGGATTCCATTCAATGTTTTTGAATCATATTTGTAAAACTCAGGTACTAATCTAAGATGATAAATTCGAAAGCTTATTCACATTATGTAAAATTATTCAAAACAGATGGTGAAGTCAATTTAAATGAGGGTTTTATTCTCTAAGAACAAGTGCTATGCTCTGGGAAGGCACGAGACTAGATTGTAACCTGTTTGACCATTGAAGTGGCCAGCAGCCACCTCCTCCCACTCACCTGTGTCCTCTGAATGTGGCTCTGGGAGGTGGCCCTGTGACAGAGGCTATTTTCAGTGCCATCATGCCAGCCACAAAGCCACTGTGAACCCCAGGACCATCCCGGTTTCTATTGGCTTGTTAAGCAGAGTGAGAATTCAATGAACATTTGGCTTCGAAGTCATTGTTCTCAGCCACCATTTCTAAAGTGTCTGCTCATTCAGACAGACTTGGTTTGAATCTCAATACTACCCTCTTCTTTTTCACCAGAGGGGTTGGAAAGACTGGATGAGTCAGCAAGGAGAGATCAGAACAGTTGGAAATATGGACACTTCCTAGAAATACCTCTTATTGTTGTTCTTTTCTATTTTTGCACATGTATGTGGTGTGCATGCATGCTCCTATGTGTGTAAAGGGTATGCGTGCATATGTGTGTGCCTACATTTGGAGACCAGAGGTAGTCATCAGGTGTCTTTCTAATTGCTGTTCATCTTTTTCTTTGTTTCAGAGTCTCTCCCTTGAGCCTAGGGCTCACTGGTTTGTCTAGACTAACTAGTCAGTGAGCCCCTGGGATTTTCTGTGTCCACTTCCCCACTACATACTCCCATAACCAACATCTCATGTGTGTTCTGGGCATCTGAGCTCTGGTCCTCATGCTCACACAATAAGCATGTTACCCACTGAGCCAGCTCCACATTATTCACATTAATGAATTTTAATGATGAGATAACAGTAAACTTCTATTTTATTCATAATTGACATGGAGAACTTTAGTATATGAACACATTGAAAATTGGTCACATTGCCATTGGGTATTCCTCATTTGTCCCCCTTCTTCCATCCCAGCCCCCTGAGGGCTTCTGCAGTGGGATAATTGGTAATCACTTTAGGGGTCTTGGTTACCTGTCAGTTACTGTGGAAGGGCCATGCCTCACAATACATCTTCCCACCTTGTGGCTCTTATGCTCTTTCCGTCCCCTCTTCTACAATGTCCCCAGAGCCTTGAAGGGCATGTTAGACATCTCCCTTACTGTTGAGCTCTCAGTGGCCTCTTATTTTACACTCTGATGAGTTTTGGATCTCCTGTGTCAACCACCATGCCACCTGGAGAAGGTTCTCTAGCTAGACGTGAGAGCAGCCCTCATGTTTGGCCTAGCTCTTCCTCTGTGATGCCTCCTGGATCCTGGCAGGTGGTGATAGAGATGACTCCTATGGGGGCTGGCGAGATTGCTCAGCAGTTAAAGGCACTTGTTTGCACAACATGCATCCCAGGTTTGATTCCCCGGTATCTTTGTAAACCCAGATGCACAAGGTAGTTGATGCCCCTAGAATTCATTTGCAGCAGCAGGAAGCCCTGGCATGCCCATTCCCTCACCCTCTCTCCTAGCCAACAAATAAAAATATTTTTTAAAAAATGACTCACTCAGTGCTAGAAAATTGTCTTTCCTTTTTATCATCTTGATGGATTTTGGGTCTCCCTCTTATCCACTGCCAATTGCAAAAAAGCAAGTTCTCATGCTGGAGAGATATCTCAGTGGTTAAGACACTTGCCTGCAAAGCCTAATGGCCTGGGTTAGTACCCATGTAAAGCTGGATGCTCAAAGAGGTATATGTATCTGGAGTTTGTTTGTGATGGCCAGAGGCCCTGATATGACCATTCTCTCTGTCTATTTCTCCTCCATCCATCTCTATCTTCTTAAAAATAAATAAAATAAAATGCAAGTTCTCTAATCAAGAATGAGAGAAGCATAGATTAAAGGGTGTGTGTGTGTGTGTGTGTGTGTGTGTGTGTGTGTGTGTGTGTGTGTAAGGCTTTTTATTTTTTATTTTTATTTTTTGGTTTTTCAAGGTAGGGTCTCACTCTGGCCCAGGGTGACCTGGAATTCACTATGTAGTCTCAGGGTGACCTTGAACTCTCAGTGATCCTCCTACCTCTGCCTCCCAAATGCTGGGATTAAAGGCATGTGCCACCATGCTTGGCTTTGTGTAAGGCTTTTTTTTTTTCTTTTTTTTAATTTCCATAGCTTTTTCATTTAGCCAAAGAACAGTGGAAGCTTCTCTCTAGGGTCTATAAACTTCCAAGCCATAAGCTTCTGACTTTGTTCTCAGTACCAGGCATGAATTTGGTCCAGCTGATCAGGTCTCATATCCAAGCAGAAAGCCACTGGTTACCGCTGTGGCTAATGTGTCACTACTGCATCAGTGAGCACATCTTGTCTGGCTCTTCTTACATTCACTTACATAGCTAGTGAAGTGCTGATGGACAGAGAAGCCCTACAAACGGAACACTTCTTGGGAGAACTTGGGTGAGTGGTATGGATTAATCAATGCTAAATGACACAAAAGAGATGTGTAACTCTGGCAGACAAGGATTGGATTCAATCTTTGAATGATATTTGTAAAACTCAGATACTAATCCAAGATGATAAATTTGAAATCTTATTCACATAATGTAAAGGTATTCAAAACAGATGGGGAGGTCAATTTAAATGAGGGTTTTTAGTCTCTATGTTGAGAGAGAGAGAGAGAGAGAGAGAGAGAGAGAGAGAGAAAGAGAGAGAGAGAGAATGGACACACCAATATCTCTTGCTACTGCAAGCGAACTCCAGATGCATGTACCACTTTGAGCACTGGCTTTATGTGGGTAGTGGGGAATTGAACCTGAGCCACCAGGCTTTGAAAGCAAGTTCCTTTAATCTCTTAGCCATCTCCTCAGTCCCTCTCAATCTTTATGTAGTCACCATGCATTTTTCTACATATATCATATATTTACAATACATTCTTACTATTGTTACTTTATATACTGAATTATTCTTTTAAATTATGGTAAAATTTAAAGTATTTGAAATTTGCCATAATATTTGCCATGAGTCTTGAAGCTCTGTAGTATTGTAGAGAGGCACCTTCCCATCTGGTGTAATACTGTCTTACATTTGAATAATTTTGTTTTATATTTTTGTCATGTAATGAGACAATAAACTTGCTCAGTTTCTGTTTGTCTGAAAACGATTTTGTTTGCTTTCTTCCTGAAAGCAGTTTTGTTCCTATATTCTCAAAAGTCTCCTATGCCCCTTTCTGTATTTTTAAGGTGTCACTATTATTTTTTGGCTTTGAAAGTACATAAGAAGCTTCTGGTGATTCTCACCTTTGCTTCCGGGGTTGTAATGATTATTTTCTTTGCTATTTTTGGCTTCCCAATTGTTTTATTTAGTGGCTTGACTAGTGTATGTCAGAGTGTGAGTGCATGCATGTGTGTGCATGCAATTTATCCTTCTGAGACTTCTTTGAGTTTCTTGGCTTTGTACTTTTTGTCTTTCATTAATTTTTGAAAATATTTGTTCAATATCTCTTCAAATATTCCTCCTACCTCCTCCACTTTTCTGTACTTCTGGAGTAATTCTACAAGTAATTCAGACCACCTGAAATTGTTAGATTTCTCTTGGGTATTCTGTTCAGTTATTCCACCTTCACCCAATTTTAGTTTTGTTTCTCCTTGTAGATAATTTCTATTGGTTTGGGTTCAGAAACACCTATTTTTTTGCCTGACTTACTTGGTCTGAAGGTAACTGCACTTTCAAGGAAAAATACCTGACCAGAAGCAGCTTATGGAAGGAAGGGGCTTATTTCAGCCGACAGTTTCAAGGACAAGTTTTGTCATGGCAGGATAATAATGGCATGAGCACACAGCGAAGCCTCACACCTCCACATCAGCAGGGAGCAATAGCCAGCATGTCCTGAGTACAGCAGCAGGGCCTAGTCTTTAACACCTCTAGGCCAGCCCCCAGTGATGCACTTCCTCCAACGAGACTCTACCTCTCGGGGGCTCCACAACCTTCCCACACAGTGCCACCAGCTCAAATACATGAGGCTACGGGGGACATTTAGCATTTAACATTCAAATGAGCACTATATCTATATCAGTCACCTTCTCCTTGCTGGTATAAAATATCTGACAAGAATAAGTTTAGAGGAGAAAGGGTTTATTTCATCTTAAAGTTCCAGGTTACAGTCCATCGTGGTGGAAAAGGCAGGGTGGTGAGAGCTCAAGACAGCTGGTAGCACTCAGTCCACAGACAGAAAGCAGAGGGATGAATTTGATGTCCATCCAGCTCTCTCCACAACTTATACGTGTTCTGTCTTTGTTTTCAAGCGCTATGGAAGGGGCAGTGAAGAGAGTGAGTATGGGCTTGACAGTGCCTCTAGCCAGGGCAAATGAACTCCATTCGCATGTGCCCCTTTTTGCATCTGGCTTACATGTCGTCAGACAAAGATACTGCATGTAGAAGAACCCTGGGTCATCGTGTTGTAGTTACCTCTGTGTTTCTGGGATGAAATGCCTGGCCAGAAGCAGCTGATGGGAAGGAAAGTTGATTGTGGCTCTCCATCTGGAGGGGACACTTCATGATGGCAGGGCAAGCACAAACAGAGACTGCCCATCTTCTTTGGCCACAGCAGGTGGCAGCAAAAGTAAGCCGTGCTCTGGCAAGAGGAGCTGGTTATAAGACTCCAGAACTTTTCTCCAGGAACACACCTCCTCCAACAAGGCTCCACCTTCCAACTTGTTACCAGCTGGGGACCAAGCACTCAAGCACATGGGAGACATCTGACTCAAACCACTGCATTGCAGAAGGGATTTCTGCCCAAAGCCAGCCTGATTCTTTCTACATTAGGTCCTAACCGTGGGATGCTGGGTCTGAGCAGTCATTAGGTGAGCCGCTCTTGGGCTTAGCTTTCTACAGACTTCTTGTTCCAGTGTAGTGCTGCCACTGTGCAACCTGGGCTGCCTGAGGTTTCTCAGTATTTCTGCCCCATCTCCAGTTTTCAGGAGTCCCTCTTACAGGCTCAGAGAGGTCGTCTGTTTGTGAGCTGCCCTTGCCCAGGTACATGCTGCCCTTGCTGACATTTGGTATGGGCTCCAGGTGGATAGGGAGAGTTTCCTCTGCTCTTCAAGCCCAGCCTCAGCCTTGGGACGGCCCTGTGTGTGTTCACATCCAGAGGGGCTTCTCAGCGGGCGTGGTAGTTTAAATGAATGACCCAAATATATGCAGGATTATATTACAGTTTGTAATTTAGATCTGTAGCCACCTGTGTGGATCTTAGTGTTCAGCCCTAAGGGGTGGTGGTGGATTTGAAATTCCAGTCTCAAGATATGCAAAGTGCGTGAGTTCCTCCTGGAGTTCATGTAGTGTGCTGTATGGGGTGGCTTTTAGTTGTTTGTTTGTTTTTTTTTTTTTTTTGTGTGTGTGTGTGTGTGTGTGTGTGTGTGTGTGTGTATTTGTTTCTTTGGCTTGGGACTTCTCTCTCTATGCTTGTACCTATAAAGGCAGGCCAGCTTCTTCTGCCATTATGGAACTTCCCCTGGATCTGTAAGCTTCAGTAAATGCCTTCCTCCTTAGCTGTGGCTGCTCTGGAAGTTCATCTCAGCGACAAGAAGCTGTCTGCCCCAGTGGGCCTTCTCTCTTCCACAGTTCAGCCAGACTGTGCTGCATACACATGGGGAGAGAATGCAGTAGATGAGGGGTGTGGGCCCTCTTCCTGTGAGACTAGACTTCCAGGCTGTTGGTTGTGGTCGGGAGCAGGTCCTTGCCTTTCCTTGGGAGGTGGAGCAATTTGTTTCTCCTCTTCCTGTTTCTTCTCACCTATGGAGATGGCAGATTGTGCCTGTGTCCTGGGGTTAAGCTGGGGGTTTCCTGTCCCTTCTCCAAAGGTTTAAGAATGTCCTAAATCATTCTGTCCTTATGCATCAAAGAGAGGAGCACAAACCTTGCTCTGTTCCCAGTCGTTCTCTCTGGCACTCAGCAGGGGTCTGTGGAGGAGAGCATGTGAGGCACTGTGAAGCTGATTTGAAAACAAGGCACCCTTGACTCAAAGTCCAAGCTCAACCATCCTCAAAAGAGGCAGGAACTATAGACAGGGAGCTGGTTGGACAAACTTAGGGCCTTGTTTTGGTTCCGACATGGGGGAAACCAGTGGCCATAGCCTGGTGGGGCCTCAGAAGCATGCATTTGGGAGACTGTCTGCTCCATCTGTTCTGTTCTCCACCCATCTCTCCACGGCGCCTTGTATCACTCTCCTTCACGTCCTCGGGCTCCTCTGGAATCAACAGGACTTCAGTAGAAGTTGGGGCCCCAGGCACAGAGACACCATACAGACTAAGTTTTTTTCTTCCGAATTTAAAATGAATTCCATTTCCATATTAAAATTCTTTCATCTTTCTGTGTGGTGTGGGTACTTGTTTTGTTAGGTACCTTAGTGGAACAATATTTGGCTTGGTTTGTGGGAAGAGCAGAGAATTGTCATATGTTGTTCTGATAATAAACTAAAAGAAGTAATATGATTGCTTGGCAAACACATGAAGCTTTTCAATAATGATATTATTGCAGAAAATGGATGAGTAAGGGCATGACACAGGACTTGTTGGATAATGACTTGCAGATAACTCACATTTCCATCGCTGGCAGACAGCATGATGCTGAAATCCTTTGCACTCCCTGTGCTGACGGTTTGGTACACTTTGTTCTGTGTGCCTGTTAGATCCTTTTTACATTGACAACTTGGAAAACACACAAGGATAGAAATTCAAATTAAAACATCAATGAGGAAACCAAGAGGAAGTCTGGTTCCCTTGAACATTGGTGCAGTAGTCGACCAGGCACTGTGTCCTGAGCCTACCCTTACTTCTATTCTGGAGGGACTTTAATTGTGCCTAATTGGTTTTCTTTTCTTGTTTTAAGTTTTTCCTTTTTGAGTTACATTATTTTAGGTCTGCTTACAAAAAAATGATACGTTTTATTATGTGTCATTATTCTTCATGTTTTCTAACAGTAAAATGCTGATGGGAAATTTGGGAGATGTAGTTAATATGTGTTGATAAAGATTTGAACACATGTAATAAGTGTGTGTGTGTGTGTGTACGCGCGCACTCGCATATGTGCTGTTTTTCTCACTTTCTCATTGATGGAACCAAACACCCAACAAAAAGAGCCACTTTAGGGAGAAATAATTTGTTTGTGCTTCCAGGTGGAGACGTACAACCCGCTGTGGTGGGAAAGGAATGGCCGAGCTCAGAGCAGCTCACAGTTCTGGAGAATGAAGCAGGCAGCTCCTTGCTTACAACTCTGGTAGACGAGGAAAGGGGAAAAGAGAAGCAGGATCGAGCTATAGCTCCTAAGATCTGCCCACAATGACTTATCTCCTCCAACTAGTCTGCACCTCCTAAAGGTTCCACAGAGTCCCCAGATATCACCTCCAAGAGGGGCCCAAGTGTCCCAACACATGAGTCTATGGGGGACGTTTCACACACCCACCAGGCACAGCATGGGTGTCTCATTTCTCTTTGTGTTTCCACATTACCCTAGCACTTCATGCACAAGCAAGCCAGCCAGTGTCTACTATGTGAGTGTGCATGGCCCAGTGGAAGGCATTCTTCTGAGATCACAGTAGCAAAGGGAAGGCGCTGACTCTTGTGCAAAGTTCTGGATGAGATTAGTAGTGGGTGTGGCAAAGACAAGCTGCCAGAACTTTCTTCTCTGGTCCAGGATCAGGATGAGCTAACTGGTATCTGTGGGTCCTTAAAGCCAAATGTCCTTCTCACCATTGTGGACTATGTATTCCTGCCCCTCCTTCCCCTGAATGCCTCTGCTGCCACCGACCTGCTCCTGGCTTCCACACTTCTCCCTCCAACCCCAGCCTCTCCTAGAACCATTCCTCCTTGCCAGTGGTTTCCCAGAACAGTCGAGCTGTGGTGACCAAGGGCCACTGAGTCTAAGGATATCCAAACTGAAACTCTCTTCCTCTTTGACCCCCTGCCACTGGCCCTGCCCCCAGTATTCTTGCCTCTGGTTTGATGCCACTACCATTAACTTCCGGAAACGGCTCAGACTTCTGTGACTCTAGCCACACGAGGTCCTCTGAACCTATGCTTTCCTGCTCAGCTGATGGCAATGGCTTCTGGGCAGACATACTTGACCCTGAGAGCTGACTTCTTCTTTCCAATTTTTTTTTTTTATTAACAACTTCCATGATTATAAAAAATATCCCATGGTAATACCGCCCCTACCCCCCCCCCCACTTTCCCCTTTGAAACTCCATTCTCCCCCTCTCAATCAGTCTCTCTTTTATTTTGATGTCATGATCTTTTCCTCCAGTTATGATGGTCTTGTGTAGGTAGTGTCAGGCACTGTGAGGTCATGGGTATCCAGGCCATTCTTGAACTCATTCGCCACCTTTCGTCAGCACTGGGTCAGCTTCCTTAAACTTGGGCTCCTACCATGTCATCCAAGGCATTTCCCAGGTAGCCACGGCGGGTCTCTGTCCCCCTCCAGCAGCGCCGCAGAGGCCACCGGCTTCTATTCCCCGTCTTCCTCCTCAGCCTAGACCTGGCCCCTGAACTTCCTGTTCAATATACTATTTCTTCAGTCATTCTTCCTTTGTTTCTTTGTTGTTGTTTTTTCATATGCATGTATATTCGTATGTCTGTGGGTATTTTTGTGTGTGTGGAAGCAAATGTATATGTATGGAGGAAACTGAGGTCAGAGTTTGACATGAGGTACCTTCGTCAATGACTTTCCACCATAGATTCTTTTGAGACAGGCTAACTGACCCTAGAGCTCACCAATTCGACTAGACTAGCTAGCCAGCAAGCCCCACAAACCCTTCTGTCTTTGCCTCCCCAGTGCTGGGATTACAGGTATGTGCCACCAATAGTGTGTCCAGCTTTTACATGGGTGCTGGGGATCTGCGCTCAGTGCCTCTTGAAAGGCAAGCCCTTTACCACACACCTCCTCACACCTGTGTCTGCACACTTTCTGTTCCTTCCTCTGCTTGGAAGAGTCTGACTGGCCCAGCTTTTCATGTCCTGTAAAACAGCAGCCATGTTTTCTGAGTATCTGCCTCGCTCCTTCACTGAATTCTGCTCTGGTCTCCCCTAGGCCCAGGAAACCTGAACCCAGACTGCTGGTGTGAACTTATCACACTGTTGTAAGTGTGTACCCAGCCTGGGAGACATCTGGTGACAGAGCTGTATGCTGCTCTTCAAGGTGCTTCACACTTCACACAAAACCTGAAATCAAAGGTACTCAGATATCTGAACTCCTGTGTAAGTTAGAAAGATCAAAGGCCCTGGGGTTGGCAACTATGGGAGAAATAGGGGCTTGTGGTTAGGAAGAGAAGGTGCCAGGTGAGCAAACTTGTATTGGGTGTTTATTTGGTTTGGGTGATAAAACATTGGGAGAAGGCATAAAAAAAGAAAATACAGTCTACAAGAGTTCACCCTTTCCTATGCTCCTCTTCCTGGGAACAGAGCCAAGGCACGTTTAGAGGGTCTAAAGTTTCTTAGTAAAGTTTACAATGCTAGGACAAATCCAGAAGGTTTGTGCGTGGCATGCATTTTTTTCCTGGCACGCAGCTGAACAATTACACTCCGTGTGTCCTCAAGGGCACTTATGGTTCCAAGATTCCGCAGAATAGTCTCAAGTAAGCCTTTGAAATGGAGAAGCCCAAGACAAGATGTCGCTTTTCAAAGTGTAAAAGAATCCATACAAATACAAGCTGTCCACGTTGTTACCTGGACAGCTTGCTGCAAGCCCGCTGCTGGCTGATACACTTCATTCCTGGCCCCCAAAGAAGGTGGAGGAGGAGCCCGGAGCCAAAGGAGGCAGGCTGCGGAGACCTGGGACCAAAGTCAACCGCAAAAGAAAGATCTGAAAAGAAGGACGTTGCAGCTCATCCTCTCTCTCCCTTTCAGGCTTTATGGCACCTTGGAAGACACAAAAGCTGTACAGAGAAAAGGCTGGTTTGGAAGAGCAGCCTGGCTCCCCCCTCACCCCTTCTCTGTGTTCTCTGCTTTGCTGATTTCCCACAAAGCAACACTGAAAGGTACTGCACTGGAGGAACCATCTCCACGTTCCCCTGCTCCCTCCTTGTCTCCTCCACATCTTTAATAGCTCTAGAAAAGGAAAAACTAAGAAATATACTTTGCTGTGCTTGGCACTCACTTAGGGCTCCTCTGTCTGTCCTGTTCTCCCTGTCTCTCCCTCCTCTCTATCCCTTTCCTTCCCTCCATTCTGTCTCCCACTCTTTTTTTTTTTTTTTTGGTTTTTCAAGGTAGGGTCTCACTCTAGCCCAGGCTGACCTGGAATTCACTATGTAGTCTCAGGGTGGCCTTGAACTCAAAGCAATCCTCCTACTTCTGCCTCCCAAGTGCTGAGATTAAAGGCGTGCGCCACCACGCCCGGCTGTCTCCCACTCTTAACTTCTTCCTTCTTCCCTCCTTTAACTCATTCCCTTATTCTTTGATTCCTTCCCTCTTCCTCCCTTCTCCTTTTTTCCCCTCACCCCCCTCCTTCCCCGTTACTTTTTTCCAACCTTGTCCTCCTCCCAGTGTCTCTAAGCATGTCTGGATCCAGCTGAACTCTCTGGAAGCAGAAAGGAACAGGAGGGAACTTTCTGGAAGACAATGTTGCTGTTATTCATAACCTGCATTTCATCCAGAGTTCTGTTGGAAGCAGGATTGTGCAAACCTTCAACTGCTTCCCTCACTCGGAGGATCAGATTTAGTTTTCTCCTGGCTGTTCTTGGTGAGCCGCATGCGCCAGCTGTGAAGGGAGTTTAGAAGGCTGCGGCTCCGCTGGGTTAACTCAGGGACCAGCGCCACTAATTTGCTGATTTGCTCCAACTTGACCGAAATGAATTTCTAGATAAACAACATTTATGAAGACGCCTTTGAGTGATTCTATCAAATGAAATGCCAGGTTTTATTTCATTTTCTGAACACTGTGTATTCCAATCATGCTGAAACATTTTGTTTTCAGGCTCTACAATGTGTTGATGGCTGAACCCCAAAAGAATTGCAGGGTTAGTTCACAAATGAGTACAAAGCCCGAGGCATTGATCCAAAGTTTGTTTAACTACCCTAACCTCATGGGCTATAAAAATTCAACTGAGAACCATTGAGAAGAAGCATCCCCATGGGATTCCTCAGCACTCTGCCCCTGCTTGGATCCGAAACACCACAAGAACCTCTCTCTCTCTCTCAACATTTCAGAACTCCTACTTTCACTTGCAGATAGAGAACAGAGGAACAGAGAAGAAATGGAATAAAACCATGACTGAACTTTCCTTAACCTAAAGCTATTGCTGCTTTTACATTCAGTTTCAGGCCAAAACTTCCTTGGCTGAGGCCAACTCCTCCTCCTAGCAAAGCACCCAGGGACATGTCGCCCACATTGAGTTCCTGCGGAAGGCAGCCATCTCCAGACACATCCGGGAAACCTGACTCTGGGGTTTGGGCTCGGGGTCGGCCATCCTCTTCCTTGGCCTTAACGGCATTACAGAAGTAGAAATCAAATCTCATACCCAGCCAGACCAGCGCTCTGTGGCTCTCAGAACGGTGCACTTCGTGCTGACCCTTTGGAAGGAGTTGTGCAGGCAGATAGATTGCAGAAGTCGCCACAATCCTTAGTAACATTTATGGAAATGGAAAGTAGATTAGTGGTTTCTCAAGACTGGTGCAGGAAGACGTGTGGGAGAGAAAAAGGAAATGATGGCAAATAGGTATAGAGTTCTTTCTAGGGTTAAGAAAATATTCTGAAATTGATTGTGGTGATGTTTGTACAGTTCTGTGAATATGCTAAAAAAAAGGGGGGGAGTGGAATTGTACACACTTTCAATGGATGAACTGTATGGCATGTGAATTTTATTTCAATTAAGTTGCCATAATAAGGTCAACCACATACTTCTTGCCTCTAAAATCCAGGACATAGCAATGGGACTTCACAGCTCTTCCCCCCCAGGGATTGGTGTCCATCTCCCTCCCCCCCCCCCCGGCAAGCTCTGGGAGGCCCTTGCCCTGTGTTGGCACATAGGGTGTGGAGATGTAACTGAGTGCCAGCTGGCCTCACAAGCTCTTCTAGCTCTCTTCCTTCACTGGTAGTTTGTCCTTCTCAAGATGAGAGACATGTTCAGCAGAACTGAGCCATCCATTCAGGCCATCCTAGCCTACACACTAGCTTGCTTCAGGAAGAAGAAGGATGAGGCTGAGATCAGCCCATCCCAGAGTGGCTGATCTTTGTGTCTAAGGCATAGACTTGCCAGATATCTGCAGTGACTGTAATTTAATGCCAAGTGCTATTTGTTCTTCAGCAATAGCTTACTGATACATGCACTGACTGAGATCCCGCAGTATGGAGAAGAATGTTTGTATAGGCTTCTTTCATTGCCCATTAGGCCAGGACTTTCTGATTCTCTCATTTTTAATGTTTAATTCTCACTTGTTTAGATAAGAGTGCCTGGTATGTCCTCCCATAGAGGAGCCTTACACTAACAGGTCATACCTATAGTATTCTGGTATGTACATCACAGCTTACTTCTGGGTCCTGGAGGAAACAAGTTTAGGTAAGTATAAACTGGATTTGTACCATCCCTGTCCCCATCTAAGTACCATGTTAGGAAATCCCCTCTGTCAAGGTCAGGAAGACCCTATGCCAGCTGGGGCCAGGCTATGGGACAAAGGCAGGCAAGGGGAAGAGGAGATCAGATCTAACCCTGGGTAGCCAAGATGTAAGGTGAGCTTTGATGAACTGAGGGGTTTTGTGCTTGTAAGCTTTGTGGGGAATGAAGTACAGCCAGCCCTTCATGTCAGTTTATGACCCATATTTGGAAGTACGCTGTTGATGACACATCTACAGTGATTGTCTCCACATTGAACATTCACAAAGCGTTTTTGTTATTCCTCACACAATCTAGTTTGGCAAATATTTACATAACACTTACATTGTACTCAGTAGTCAAAGTAATCTAGAGATGAAAGTATTAAGAAGTATGTGCATAGCTTATATGCAAATACTGCATCATTTTCTACATGGGACTTGAGCATCCATCAGTGTTGGGATCCTTGGAACCAATTCCCAAAAATTGAAGCAGGAAAAGCTGTAGAAATGACATATACCAAGGTCATGTGTGCATGCATACAGGTAAGAAGCAGCTACACATGGCTGTATGAACACGTCTCATACCAACACTGCCCATGGGAACCTTCTGCCCTGATGTGGCTATTGAGCATTGAAGTGGGCTAGTCTGACAGAAAAACTGAAATTTAAATTATATTTACTTTTTTTTTGAGGCAAACCTAACAGACTGGCCCTTTTTTATGTAAGACAGAGAGAAATTGAGAGAGAGAGAGAGAGAGAGAATTGGCAAGCCAGAGCATCAACCTCTATAATCGACCTCCAGATGGTTGTGCCATCTTTTGTGCATATGTGACCTTGTACACATGCATCATCTTGTGTGCCTGGCTTACATGGGATCTGAAGAGTAAAACATGGGTCTTTAAGTTTTGCAGGCAAGGGCCTTACCTGCTAAGCCATCTCTCCAGCCCTTATTTACTTTTAACTCACTTTAATCTAAGCTTAAATAGCCATATGGGATTTGGAGTAACATAAGAGATCATAGCTCTGCACAATGGGTAAACATACATATTGCTTTTGTTATAAATAAATCTGTATAGCTGAGCATTTAACTAAGATCCACAACTCAAACACCCACACTTACCCTGTGTGTGAGAGAAGCTTCCTCTGCTTGATGAAGCCATGACCACATGTTCACCAACCATTTATCTGAGTTCTCTGCCCACTATGCCCATGGCTTTCTGCTTTGCCAAATAGTATTAAAACTGGAAAGAAGTCATGCAGTTACTTGGACTGAGGTCAGTTCTTCTATAAAAAAAATGTAAGGATAGGTTTAATAACATTTTGGAGTAAATGACTTAAATTTGAAAATTCTGAATTTATAATGAGTGAATTTGTACATTCAGAGAAGACTCTTCTCAGTAGTATAGGCTGACAAGAGTGAGTTCTGTGGCCATTGACAATGATGTAATTGTGGCTGAGTAAGAAAAATCGCCAGAGTTTATGAGCTCTCTCTCTCCCCCAGCAAGGCCTGGGAGCAAAGGTCAATAAGGATCCCCCCCTCCCCCCCGCAAATCCCTAAAGTACTTGAATTTAAGATGAATCCCTTTCTACAAGGAAAAAAATGTAAAACCGAAAAGACAGAAAGCAACCCAACTTGAAAAACAGGAGAAAAAGTCCTCAGTTCATGTTGACTTCATTATTCTCTAGATTTAAATGCAAGCCTACATAAAATGAGGACTTTGAGTTCAAACTTTTAAGGATTCCACATATCTGCATCTATTTTTTAGAAGGTTTTATAACTAATGAACTTGGATTTCCTTTGGCATGGCATAAAATCCATTTGTACAGTTTTTAATTAAGAATGCAGCATATGCAATTAAGATTAAGGGAAGGGACTCCATCTGATGTCCTAGGAGATCTCCAGTTGAAAAAATTATGGTAAGGCTGTGTGTCCTAAAACCTTCTCTGAGTGTCACAGACACGTGGCATGATCTGCCTCGCCTGCACAGCGAGGATCTGTGTAAAGTTGGTAATTAGGAACATTTAATTTTGATGTGTTAGGGCCTTGTTTACCACTAATCTCCCTGGCATTTGCTATGGGCCTGTGAGCCAGCAGGAGGATCATCTAAAATTGAGTTCAGAAAGTAGAGACTGGGTCAAACTCCCAATCCATAATGCAAATACTGCAGTTTCCTCACAGACAGGGGAATTCCTAATGTGGATTTTAATATTTAAAGTTGCCAGTGCCAGTATTGAGAATATTAAGATGCTTTCATGGTGAACTGATTAAAATTACATTTGGAATAATGAATGACATGTAATGTACAATATCCATCTACCCCCTCCCATTTGTTAAAGTTGAGAAGTATAAACAACTAGGGTGGAAAGTGGCCTGAGGTAGACTTCAGGGACACTGGGATGGGGTGACAGAGACTCAAGTTTAGCGTATTATGAGAGACAGTCTGGTGCAAGGGTGGAAGGAACTTCTGTATTTAAAAAGTTCAAGAGAAGGAAATAGAGCTTCTTTGGGAACCCTGTGGGGTTTCTTCCTAATCTGTGCCCACCGAAGATGCCTGATAACACAGGTCTTTAACTGTGGGGCAGAACTCTCACATTGCGTGAGCTGGGGCCCTGCTTTCTCTTTAAGCCTTTAGGGTAACCCTTCAAGTATGTTGTATGTTCTGCCAAGGCTGTGTCCGTGATGTATTAGTTACTTTTTTGTGGTGACAAACTACTTGATGATAAACAGCCTAGAGAAGGAAAGGGCTTATTTTGGCTTCCAGTTCCTGAGGGCAGAGTCCACCATGGCAGGGAAAGCCTGCCAGGAACAGGACCATGACGTCACATCCTCACATTGGCAGGAAGGAAGTAGAGAGCTGTCCTTCCTATATGGTCCAGGAACCCAGTCCATAGGAGGTGTAACCCATAGTTAGGGTGGGTTCTCCCACCTCAACTAATTTAGATAATCACTCACAGACATGACCAGAAATTTATTTCCATGGTCATTTTAACTCCTGTCAACTTGACCCCCACAGACTAATCAGCACAACAAACCCCAACACATCTCAGCTCCATTTTCCCAGAGTGGAAGTTATACACAGACTAATACGTCTGGTTTTAGCACTCAGATCATGGCTATCTCATCTTCCCAAGGTAGGAAATCCAGCCTGGTAGGAAAGACTAGTTCAGACCCACACTTGGCTAAATATCCACACCCTGGGCTAGCAGTTTGGGAGACTTCCTAGGGGAGATCATACAAACTTCTCTGCAACTCCCACAACTCTTCAGGCAAGACACCAACAATAGCTGTGGGTTCTTTGATGGCCCTTCCCTGCCAACTGAACCTTCAGTATGTGCATACATAGACTGAACTTCCCTGGGATTAAGGTCTAAGTGTGCCTGGAGTGACCCAGGCCTGCCTCTCAAACCCACCAGCCTCTTCTCTACCATGAGAATGACTTTCTTTAAAAATAATTAATAGAAGACTGGAGGTATGGCTTAGCAGTTAAGGTACTTGCTTGCAAAGCCAAAGGACTCAGGTTTGATTCCCCAGGACCCACATAAGCCAGACACACAAGGTAGCACATGCATTTGGAGTTCGTTTGTAGTGGCTGGAGGCCTTGGTGTGCCCATTCTCTCTCTCCCCCCTCTTTCTCTGTCAAATAAATAAATAAATAAATAAATATTTTTGAAATAAAAAATTAATAGGTTTTACTTTTTGTCCAAACAATTTTAGCTTTGGAGAAAAATGATAGGCAAGTGTAAAGTGTTGCTATAGGTAAGTCAGCCTCCTCAGCCCAGTGCTTCTCTTATTAACACCTGCACCAGTGGGGACATCTGTGACAGTGGGCGGAACCATGATAGATGATGTTGAGCTGAAGCCCACTGCTGACATTAGAGTCCCCTCTTTGCAGGCACATGCTGTGGATTCTGACAATGGCATAATGACATGCACCCTCCCTCACACACTGCACAGAATAGTCCCTGCCCTAAAAATCCCCCGTGTTCATCCCCCTCCCTCTAAAAATAGGAATGGGATCATGTTATTCCCGCTTACAATTATTAAATTAAAATGGCTCCCCAGCGCCCTGCCTTCCACACCAGCCTATTAATGCACTCAGTCCCTCCTTCACCTCCAGGACTTATTCAGTAAAGCCATGCACCTTAGTGGAGGGCACTGGGATCTATATGCCCCAGTGGCTCTCAGTCTGCCTGTCTGTCCCATCAACCAGACAACCTCATTTTTTCTGAGGCTTCTTGGACCTCAGTGGCTTCATTGCTGGGTCTCGGCTGGGCCAGAGCCCACCTCTGCTCTCCATTTGCCTGACCCTGAAGGGGTTAACTTCCCACAGCCATGCCACCCACGACCAAAAGCACACTGGGGAAATATGTACAACAGATACAGGGAAGTAGGGAAATTTTGCAGATAATTTGTATGTGTTTCGCTAGAATGCGAGCACCCAGCCTTTGTGATGTGAATATTGCCCCCTTCAGTGCATTAGACCTAAGTTGCTTTCCAGCTATACCAGATCCAGAGCCTATCCAGAAGAACTGAAAAGTGATCCTGAGTCACTGAGCAACACTGAATTTTGTTTTGTTGTGTTGTGTATTTGCCTGACTTTCAAGATAGTGTTATGTTTCTGTTTACATTTATTAGAAGACATGAATAATTCCTCAAGATCATTGCCATTGGTGTTTTGTCCATGAAATGCCGCCTTGTGTATGAAATACTGTTGGGAAACAATGGCTCTTCCTTGCATTTACTGTTTCCTGCAGTGGCCCCCAGCATGGTGCAGACCCATGAGCCGACGTTTCCTCCCACTGTGAAGAAACTCTTGCTCAGTTTGCTCGCAGGACTGTACTGGCTGCACGGTTGGTCAGGAGAGCTGCTTGCTGGCAGCCGGAGTTATGGTTTCCCCTTGGTTCTGAGTCCCTTTTAGCAGTCACAGGTTTTTCATCCTGCTAAGCCGAGAACCTGAGATTGGCTCCGTCTTAGTACTCCCAGGCAGAACTTGGGTCAGTTGGGTGGTATTCCATTTCTGAGCCTTCATCTTTACCAAGTGAGGATTAGCTGTGCTGGAAGGTTTGACAAATTTTCACCTGTAAAACTGTCTTTGCTCCAAAGCCAGTTTGGGCTTTCTATTTGGAATATCTGTTCAATGTGATAATGATGATATATTTATTCAGATTCTCAGTGATTTATTAACAAAACTTTTGATCAACATGTGGATAATGTTTCCCAGAACGATGTAACTACCTTGAGCTTTTCTAATTAGTTGACATTGAATTGAACAGAGTATGCCGAGTCTCTCATTAAGCCTGCATTCCAATTTAGTATCTTTTATGTTCACACTGTTTCTTTCTTTATTCCTTCTTGCTTAGACTTGGGAGTTTTTGTTCTATTTAATTAATCTTTAGAATTCTTGCACTTGTGTGAGCATTACATCAGGTTCTTTGCTGCTGAGTAGCTTAGACCATGAGTTGCTTGGACAGATGTTGGTCATTTTCCCCCAGTCGCTCTTGTAGCAACTTCCAGCACTAGATGAGCTAACTGTCTGGGGACTGACTCTCTTTCAGATTCCAGCCAGGTCCTCCATGTTCCATACCAACTGCATATGGTATCTTTAGCAGTAGGGTCTTACCACTAACCTTTGGTGGGTCATCAAGTACTCTGACAGAAATCTGTCTTCTTTTGGGAAATCTTGTAGGTTTGTCTGATCAACAGCTCAATGTGGATGTTAACCACATGCTGGTACTGGGAGTTATAGGCCAGTGCCAAGGAAAAGAAGGAAAAAATGATAAGTGATATAGAAGAGAAAGAGAGAAGAGTGAGAGAGAGAGAAACAGAATATTAAGGTTAGTCTTCATCATACCCTCTCCAGGGCCCTGTGGTTTAGGTGTTTGCTCTAAGGTCCTGACGAAGGTTCAACCATTTTGTCTGTCTTTTAGGATGTGGAATTTTATGATACCATTGCCATTTGGGTCCAGTTTTGTGCCCCCCCAACCCTTACCCTCCCTTCCTGCCCCACCCTAACCTCCCTATTGCCTGGTCCTGTAGATGCTTGTTAGGTATGTCAGCATCTCAGGCAGATTCAGGTTAGGAGCCACAGATGACTGAGACCATGCACCGATTGTCTTTCTGTGATTGGGTGAGTTTGCTGAGAATGATCTGTTCCATGTTTGACCATTTTTCTTCAAATTTCATTGTGTCATTTTTCATTACTGCTGTGTAGAATTCCATCATGTAGATATACCACATCTTGGTTACCCATTTGTCTAATGATGGGCACATGGGTTGATTCCAGCTCTTAGCTATTATGAATTGAGCAGCTATAAACATGGTTGAGCAAATCTCTCTGAACTGAGGTATGGAGCTTTTAGGGTAAATGCCCAGTAAGGGAATAACTATTTTAGGAGTCTCCTTATTGCTTTCCATAGTGGCTGTATCATCTTACATTCTCACTAACAGTGAATGAGGATTCCTATTTCTCCACATCCTCACCAGTATTTGTTTTCATTTGATTTTCTTAATGTTTGCCATCCTTACTGGAGTAAGGCAGAATCTCATAGTTGTTTTAATTTGCATTTCCCTGATGATTAGGGATGATGAACATTTTCTCAAGTGTGTGTTTGTTATTTGTATTCACACAGCCATGGTAGACATGGAACCAACTGCTCTTGATTTGGCTAGCTGATCTGCTCAGTGGAACTGAACCCATAGCTGGTTCTGGGAAACAAGTCAGAACCATATCCAAAAAATGAGCCTGCTCTCCATTATCAAGCTCCCACCAATCATGGGCTACAAGAGGGCCTACACCTATTAAATTCTCTCTAAAATAACAATGGTTATCCCATTTATCTGGTGCTGACTTCACTCTCTGTTGGAGAATTTGCTTCTCTTTTTCAGATGGATGCAAAACTTGAGGAGACAATCAGCCCATCACACCTCACCAGGGCACCATCTGAAACCAAGAGTAATAGGGGAAATGAGCAACAGTGCTGCTTTCTTGGTGAACCTGGTACCAGCAAAAGGGTGAAGGAGATAGACACAGAGAACATTCAACTCCTCCCAAACCAGAGATCCAGAGACACAGAGGTTCCCAAGACCTCATCACTGAAGTAGACCTAAAGCGAATCCAACATGGCTCAGGGAAATTTGTGGAAGAGGGGGCGGAAAGATTGTTAGAACCACACATTGGGTCATTATGTACAGAGACATTGCCTCTTACCCATAACTGATGGCTACCCCATAATGCACAACCCACATTCCCCAAAGAGGAGGGTCCCTGCAGATAGGGAGAGGACAGGGAAGATGCTAACTATGGTCCCAACATGGCTGTATACACACAGTGTACGTAACTAATAAAACAATTACAAAAAAAGAATTTTATTTTCTTCCCATTGTATTTGCTCTTGATATCACTGTTTCTTCTATTTCCTTTTTACAAACTTTAGGCTTTTAAAAATATATTTGTTTGACAGAGAGAGAGACAGAGAAGGAGAGAGGGAGGGAGAGAGAATGGCTCGCCAGGGCCTCCAGCCACTGCAAACAAACTCCAGATGCATGTGCCATCTTCTGCATCTGGCTTATGTGGGTTTGAGAAATCGAACCAAGGTCCTTTGGCTTTGCAGGCAAGTGCCTTAACTGCTAAGCCATCTCTCCAACCCCCAAATTTCAGGCCTGTTTTGATAGATGCATTTAAATGTATAAAGTTGCACTTTCTACATACATTCTTCAAGTCCTTGCCTGTGTTGGCTATGGACCTCGTGTCACCACGCTTGACATTGTCATCGCCGTGTTGTGACTTCCTCCTAAAACTGCTTAGCTTCGAATTTTCCTACTTCTCATAGTGTGCTTTATTGCTGTTTTCTAATTAAGATTAATCAAATACCTTCTTAGTGAATTATTCTTTATTTTACTTTTGTTATTTATTCTATATTATTAATAGTATATCTTGGGGTTGGAGAGATGGTTCATCAGTTAAAGATGCTTGCATGCAAAGTCTGATGATCCCGGTTCAGTTTTCTATGTAAGTTAGATGCACAAGTAACAAATGTGTCTGGAGTTCATTAATAGTGTCAAAAGGCCCTGGTGCACATATTCTCTCTCTCAAATAAATTTTATATATGTGTGTACATCTTTGGTTTTTTGAGGTAGTGTCTCACTCTAGCCCAAGCTGACCTACAATTCACTATGTAATCTCAGAGTGGCCTCAAACTCACAGTGATCCTCCTACCTCTGCCTCGCAACTTCTGGGATTAAAGGTGTGCACAACCATGCCAAGAAATAATGCATTTTTAAAAGTACATTTTTTCTCTTAGTTTAGGTATACTTCCTTTTTGGGTTTTGTGTGCATGTGTAATGTGGTGTGTGTGTATGTGTAATGTGTGTGTGTGTGTGTGTGTGTGTGTGCGCGCGCGCGTGTGTGTGCACGTGTGCGTGTATGAGCATGTGCCCATGTGGCGCCCCCGTGAGCTCATCTGTGTTGGCTCAAATCACTTCTTAATCCCATAGCTTGCCATTTTTTAGGGAGCTCCAGTAGTTCGCAGGTCTCAGTTCCCTAAGGGATTAGGGTTACAGACATTTGTGGCCTTGTCCAGCTGTTTGTGAGGGTTCTGGCAATCAAACCCAGGCCCTATACTTGTATAGGAAGTGCCCTTAGCTGCAGAGCCATCTCTCTGGCCCTAGCTGTACTCCTTATAGTAACCATATGATATTTTAAATGTGTCTGACATTCTGATTTCAGCATATTTTTTACTATGTTCTTTGCAATAAAAACCACATTTAGATTATTAGACTCTATGTATTCTTAAACATTTTCTAATTCTATGTTCTGTGAAAGATTCAACTTTTAAAATATCTTTTGTATTTTTTCTTTAATGATCTGGAAGATTAGATTATATTCCTTATTCCTGTGTTTCCAAGTTAATCTACTTAATTTTTTTGAAAATAATAGAAATATAAGCTTGGGCCTGGTAGCATAGGCCTGTAATCATAGCTAATCAGGATGCTAAGATGGGAGGATCCCAAGTTCAGTGTCTGTCTGGGCTCCAGAGTGAGTTCAAGTCTATCCTCAACAACTTAGTAACACCTCATTTCAAAATGAAAAAGTAATCAAAGCTCTTTGGATATAGCTCAGCATAGAGCACATGCCTAGCATATGCGAGGCCCCAGTTCCATTCCTAAAACCATAGTAAAATAAAATATAAGTAAAATACTTTTAAATGCTAGTCACCCAGTGACTACATCTATCTTCTGAACAAAACCAGGCCTGTGCCTCATTTTTAGCCATGCAATGACTAACCCTCATCTTCCTTGTTATTCTTGTTTGAGGTTGAGTTCACTACATACAACACACACAATTAATTATGATTTCTTATTGTCGATAATTAATTAAAGCTACCAATGTGTCTTGTCAATATTTCTTGCACCCAACTCTTCCCACTGGGCTGGATTTTATTCTTGCTGAAGTAAGACTTCTAGCACAATGATGGTCTTTGAGTGGCATTCTATTTTTTTTTACCCCAGGTTCATTTAAAAATAGTTCCCTCCTGCTTCTTCTTTTCCTTCTTTTTCTCCTCCTCCTCCTCCTCCTCCTCCTTCTTCTCTCCCTCTCTCCCCACCTCCTCTATATCCTTTCTTTGAGACAGGTCTCATGTACCTCAAGCTGGCCTTGAACTCCCTATGAAGCCCAGGCTACACTTGAATTCCTGATCCTCTTGCTTCCACCTCCCAAGTGTTGTTTCTTCTTTATGTCTTTATTTTTGTCTCTTTTAGACCCTCCTACTCCAGAATTACATTCAGCTGAGAGAAGAACTCCCAGGGGACACAGGTTTTCCTCTAAGAACTTTGAACTCAAGCCCTCTGCAGTGTCTGGGCTTCTTTCCTCCCACCCCGTCCCTTCAGCTTTCTTCTCTTGGTGAGTCAGATGTACACGGTGGCACATGTGTCTGGACTTATTTTGCATTGGCTGGAGACCCTGGTGTACCCATTCTCTCTCTTTCTCTCTGTTTCAAATATATATATATATATAGAAAGTTCTCTGGAAATGTGGTAGTCTGACCTCGCTGATGGTCTATAGTTTTTCTACAATGCACTAGCCATCTGTGCCTTAATAAATTTTCAAACTACCCTTGAAGTCTGAGGATCCTCAATATTGTCAAATTATTTACCATTATACCCTAAATGATAATTGCCTGTGATATCCCTTGTCTCTGCTTTTTGAATTCCAAGCAATGTACATATTTGGAGATTGCAATATAGTCTACATCTTTCCACCTACATTTTTTGGTTTTGATTTTTTTTTTAGTTAGGGTCTCACTGTAGCCCAGGCTGACCTGGAACTCACTCTGTAGTCCCAGTCTGGCCTTGAACTCATGAACTCACAGCTATCCTCCTGCTTCTGCCTCCCAAGTGCTGGAATTACAGGTGTGCACTTCCAGGCCCCGCTTTCACCTACTTTTGTCACCTTTTCACCCTTACTCTCTCGGTGCTGCTCACGGTGAAGTTGCTCCCACTGTTTCCCAGGTTTATTTGAACTTTGCTCTCTGGGCAGTGTGCTTCCAGCCATCCTTAACGTCTTCCGTTGCTTTGGATTCCAGTTTTAAAATTCCTGATTGATTCTGTTTATTAAAGGCTTCTCAGTCTTGTAAGTATTCCTCCAAATCTCATGATTCTTGGTCTTCCACAACAAGTGGTAACTTTTCTCTCCATCCATGAGGGGTTTTGTGAGCACATTAGTTTTGATGTCGTCTGGAACCAGAGCCTTCTGAGTAGCGACTGCCCCATGGCTCTGCCCTGGCCACTGAAGGTACCATGAGCTGCTGAGACACCAGGTCCCCAGAGAGACAAGTCTCTGTATGTCCCCTGCCCTGACCTAGATTGACTGCTGTCACCCTATCCAGCTTCTAGCCTATCATGAGGACCTGCTGGGGATTTTGTCACTGCCATCCTTGGCCTTGGCTCTGGGGAGAAGGCAGTATCTCCCTTCGATGGTGGCTTCCGTGAGCTGTCAGTGTCTGCTGCATGGCAGTCTCCATTCAGGTGCCCATGTCTGGCATCATTCAGCCCCAGGACCCCGCCGTGGTCACTGCGGCCCTTCAGTGTGGTCAGCGGCCACAACCTGCAGCACTGTTCTCTGGATTTGGTGTGGATGCTGGACTGAATTATCACTACCTTGCCTCCCTCCTTCCTCTTTCCTCCCTTCCTTCCTTTCTCCTTCTCTTCCTCCCAGCCTTCCTCCTTTCCTTTTCCCTTTCACTTTCTTCCTTCCCTCTCTCTCTCTCTGCCCCTCCTTCCCTCCTTCCCTCCCTTCCTTCCTTTCTCCTTCTCTTCCTCCCAGCTGTCCTCCTTTCCTTTTCCCTTTCCCTTTCTTCCTTCCCTCTCTCTCTCTGCTCCCTCCTTCCCTCCCTCCCTTCCTTCCTTCCTTCCTTCCTTCCTTCCTTCCTTCCTTCCTTCCTTCCTTCATGTTTTTCTTTCTTATTTCCTTCATTCCCTCATTCATGTCTTCTTTTCTTGTTTTATTGATAAGGTCTCTTCATTCCTCATGTAGTCCAAGCTGGCCTTGAAGTCTCAGTCCTCCTGCCTCAGCCTCCTGAGTAGTGGGATCCTAAGCATATACTGTCACACCTGGCTTAGAATTTTCTTAAGTACTTCTTTAAAGTATTTAATGCTTTCTCCTGGTGATGAAAATAATTTATGATCATTATGAAACATTTAAATGATTCAGAAAAAGAATACAGAAAATAAGAGCAGCATTTGTTTTTCCCTATGATATGCGTACGCCTGCTTTCAGGACATAGCTTCTGTGTGACGCTGGCACGTAGCCAGGCCGAGGTATCATACATTCACGTTGATTTTAGGAATTCTACCCGCGGCGCAGGGAGCTCTTTGTTTGCCCCTCCCTGTTAACATGTCATCATCCAGGACATTAAAATGTCTCAAAAAATGTATTGAATGGGGACTGGAGAGATGGCTTAGCAGTTAAGCGCTTGCCTGTGAAGCCTAAGGACCCTGGTTCGAGGCTCAATTCCCCAGGACCCACGTTAGCCAGATGCACAAGGGGGAGTATGCGTCCGGAGTTCGTTTGCAGTGGCTGGAGGCCCTGGAGCATCCATTCTCTATCTGCCTCTTTCTCTCTCTGTCTGTCATTCTCAAATACATAAATAAATAAACCCAAAAAATTTTTTTAAAGTATTGAATGGTTGATTATCAGTCCACAGTTTAGGTCATTAGTTCGTGTTTTAGTGGATATGAAATAATTTAGTCACTCTTGCCCCTGTGTGTGTAAGTCATGTCTAGTCTTGTGACAATGGACAATGGAGTGAATGCTTGAGGGTCCACAGCCTCCATCCCCCTCCTGTCACCACACAGAGCTCCCTTTCTTAGTCCCCGTCCAAGCCTGACAGGGAGCCTACAGCAAAGTCAAGTCGGGTTCAGGCTTTGTAGAGCCCACCAGGGTTGTGGAGGTGAAGTTCAGATCCAGTTGGGAGGAGAATCAGAGTACCGCACCAGAGTGCGGGAGCATGGGCAGGGCTCTGTCCAACTGGCAGGGCCGCACGAGCCTCAGTTCCCACTTCCCAAGCCACTTTGGATGATAGAGGACAACCCTGATGATGGAGGGAGGTTGGGTGTGTTTGTGTCTGTGTAGAATCGTGCAGGTATGTGCATGTGTGTGCACACCATGGGCATTCCAAGATGAGAATATTTCTTGGCATTTCCAAGGTGTGGTTAATTCCATGAGTCTGGAATGCAGAAGAGCAGCCCAGGCTGGAGACGTGCACCAGTTTCAAAGCTTTGGCTTGTTGGCTTGGAGTGCCTGAGGATGGGAGAGAGCAGACTGGGCGAAAGGCTTAGGGACCCAGGGGAGCTTCTGAATCAAGATGCGGTCACATTCTGTGGAGAGCCTGTTGGCACTGGGCTGGAGACTGCGTCCCGAGTGGAGGCTGTGATGAGAGCCACACAAAACCAGAGAGGACCCCAAAAGGGCTTGGAAGTAAAGACGCTGAGAGAGGAAGGTAGGGAACCTCACAAAGCTTGTCTGTAAACAGCCAGCGTGCTCCGTCACGCTCGACCCGGGGCCTCCGCACACCCTGCTGCGGCACAATGCCAGCTGGTAGGGGAGGAGGGAGAACCTGGAAACACCTGTGTAGCTCAGGCCAGGGGACACAGCAGCTGGTCTGATGACATCACTTAAGTCCTTTAAGCCTTAACAGAAGCCACACAGATTGTAATCCCACTGACGCACTGCGTGGCTCCCCCATCAGTCAAAGGGTTATAGCAGCTCTCATCCTTGGAGAGGCTGCGTACCTCTCCCAGGCAAGTCTGTGAGCAGAAGGACCCGCTGTCAGTGCAGTGAGAGCAGCTGGCACCCGACAGCAGGCGCCACCCTGGGGTGGGTGGCAGCCGGAGGGCAGAGCCCAGGCGTCCCTTTGTGCCTTTTGAGATGGAAGCCTCAGACTGGGATACAAAGATATGTAAATTAGAAACAGAGTAGAAATGGCTGGGGACCAGCATGTGCCCAGCTTCTCAGGGAGCGGCCCGGGGTCCCTGGGAGGCTCCTCTGCTCAGGCCCCTCACTGCACACAGACGGCTTCTGCGCACAGTGAGCAGCTCAGCCCATCACAGCCAAGAAATGGATGGAAACTGTAAATCAGAAGCATAAAATATATGAAAGGAGAGAAATGCACTCTGGCTGTAAGAAGAGACATCTGCTGGGCTCCGTATAATATAATTAACAACCGGAACCAAGTGGCGGCGGAGGAGGGCTTGACGCCCCTGGGAAGATGCTGTTTATCGGGATGACCTCATGAGGCCCAGGAAGAAATTTACAGGGTCACTCGAGACCACCAGGGGGGAAAATGCTCACGCTACTGCTCTGATGTTTCATATTGGAAAGTGTGCTTGTGCGTGTGTAGCTGAGAAATGAGGAAACCGTGCTGGGCCACTCACATTGTTCCACTCTCCTTGAGGGTCCTGTTTCCTTCCAGAGAAACACTCCTTGGGTATCTGAATCCATTAGTCCACTGCACAAAGGTCCTGTTTCTCTGACACAAGATACCATGTGTCCTCTCCTTCAACCAGGCCAGGCCTGTGTGTCACCTGAGGGCAGGATGACCTTCAGCTACACCTACGGGTGTGTCCGTTCACTGGCTCAAGGTCCACATCCAGCCCAGGATAGCTATGAATGAAGCCCAATACAAAGTCATAAACTGCCTGAAAACATTATGAGATTTTTCTTGTGTGAGAATCGTTTTTGTCACTTGATTACTGCAGTGTGAACTATGTAGATGGCAATGGTATGACACCATCTATGTCAAAAGGTTACAGATTGCTATACTTTCTTTTTTTTAGTTTTATTTTAATATTATTTATGTATTTATTGAGAGTGAGAGGGAATGGGTGTGCCAGGGCCTCTAGCCACTGCAAACAAACTCCAGATTCATGCGCCACCTTGTGCATGTGGCTTATGTGGGTATTGGGGAATCGAGTCTGGATCCTTAGGATTCACAGGCAAGTGCCTTAACTGCTAAGCCATCTCTCTAGCCCTGGACTTTTAGTAGGTTGGATGAAGAAACATCTCTAGGATTTAGGTGATCTAGCGTGATCTCTGTTGAGTGGGATGGTGATCACTTCATACCCAGGCAGCCCTGCACATGCCATGACCTCAGTGAAGCAGATGGTGACAGACTCAATGGCTGTGCCAAGTTGGGACTCAGATTTAGAACTGAAAGGTAATTTTGAGTCCAAGGACTAGACTTTGTACTTAATGGTAAGAAATTAATGTGAGGGCTGGAGAGATGGCTTAGTGGTTAAGTGCTTGCCTGTGAAGCCTAAGCACCCTGGTTCGAGGCTCAATTCTTCAGGACCCATGTTAGCCAGATGCACGAGGGGGCGCACACATCTGGAGTTCGTTTGCAGTGCCTGGAGGCCCTGGCGTACCCATTCTCTCTCTCTCTCTTCCTATCTACCTCTTTCTCTCTCTGTCATTCTCAAATAAATACATAAAAATAAACAAAAAAAACTTTTCTTTAAAAAAAAAAAGAAGTTAATGTGAGTTGGAGGGCAATTCAAAGAGCTTTGGTTCAGTCGGCATTGTTTGGTCAGCTCTTGCCAAGTAAAGCACTGGAACACGCAAACACGTGGCTTTATCTTCTCTGTGCTGCGTGTGAGCGTCAGCCTGCGGGAAGGACGTTCCACGGAGCATGTTCTCTGCTTCTCCCCGCATCAAACATTCCGGGGACCTACTTGCCAGACAAAGCAGGAACTTGTGTTTCTGGTGTGTCTCTGACTGTCCTCAATCCTCCAGCTTCCTCAGTCAATCTCTGCGTAGACATAATTCATTTCTCCTCAGTGTCAGGGTGGCATTGGATGTTAAAATGGTAAAATGCCGTACAAATGCAGAAATCCCATATGAAGTTCTCATCATTTTTGTGACTGTTGCCTTTGGAATGACGGCCTGCATTTGGCTATAGATTTATGTAGTTGCCTGACGACATGCCGAGTGACTGGTTGTGGCTGGACATCGTGCCCCAGGCGGCTACAGTGCTTGCATAACCCTTGCTCACTGCCACTCTTCCGCCCAAGCCCCGGCTCAAACAGGGAGCAGCCACTCCACTTCCCGGCGGTGATCTAACCTAAGCCTTTGCTTTCAACAACTACCCACTCCTGGAACTCAGAGATTTCTGCTTCCTAAGCTCCAGCCTCCATGCCCTGTAATGGACGGACTCTCAGCGGGGAACCAGGGGATCCTCACAGGCATGTGGGCCGTAGCAGTGCCACCTTCCATGCAACTGTCCTCATTCCTGGTCGCATGGACAACTTCCCTATTATCTCTTCCTTGTCAACAAGTCTCCACTTGAGTATGGCAAGTGTGGCCCCGTGAGGTCACCACTCAACCCAGCATAGGCATCCTCAAGAAATTAATCGCCACCTTCCCTCCAAATTAGTTTGTAGAAACATCCTAGACTTATCTTCTTCCAAGAGTGAAGATGTCCAATTTCCATTTTCCCCACGCTTTACAAAAGTTACTTTCCACACTGCAAGTGCTGATACCATTAGCACCTGTGGGGCCATCACCAGATCTACTTGCTCTCCTTAGGCCCCCTTGTTTTCAGAGAATGCAACCCCACTCTGCCCCAATAGCTGCCTAACATCTTGTTGACCCGAAGTTCTGACACACTATTTCTGTTTTCCACTGCTATAATAGACTATCTGATGCTGGGTTGTTTCAAGAGAATAGAGAGTCATCTGGTTTCTACTTCTACAGGCTTAGAAGTCCCAGAGCTTGGTGCTGGCTAAGTCTTCTGTGGTGGGAAGCAGAGGTGGATGAGCAAGAGATGGTGACAGTGAGCGATGAGCAAAAGACCCCAATCTGTTTTGGTGACCCACAAACATTCTTAGTAACTATTCCAAACAAGATGAATATCCATTTACAAAGGCAGAGCCTCCATGACATAACCTTGCCTGTGAGGCCCCATCTCCCAATACCAACATCACTGTGTTGGGGATTAGGTTTGCAGCAGATGAACTTTGGTCTACACACTCAGGTCAAAGTGCATATCATGGCTCTCTTTGAAATCTTCCAATGACACATTGCTACCTGCAGAGACGTGTGGCTGGCTCCTTTCATGACCTGTGTTGCAGTTAGGTTCACCTTGCTGGTAGAAATCACCCAACAAAGAGCTGCTTTTGGGAAAAAGAGGTTTATTTTGGCTTACAGGCTCAAGGGAAGCTCCATGATGGCAGGAAAAATGATGGCATGAGCAGAGGCCTGGCCCACATAAGGTAGACAACTGGAACAGGAGAGTGTGCCAAACGCTGACAAGGAGACACTGGCTATAACACCCATAAGCCCATCCCCAATACACTGCCTCTAGGAGGCTTTAATTCCCAAATCTCTGCCAGCTTGGAACCTAGCATTCAGAGCATTTAAGTTTATGGGGGACACCTGAATCACACCACCTCATCCTGTCACCCTTCCCAAATGCCAGCTCTTCATCTCTTTCTCTTCAGCATGGGCAGTGCTGATGTGATGTCTTATCTGAGGGACAAAACTGCACTAAGCTGGTTGTTCTTGGATTTCCAGCTCATATCACACAGCTCTTCTGTGTTTGTTCTCTGCTGCCAGCGCCGAGCGGCCGTTCTTATTGTCTGCTCTCCCCCCGGAATCTCACCCACAATCTTGGCTTCAATTTCTACCTGTTCTTGGATGAGTCCCAGCGGTAAATCCGCACACCACAGTCCTGCTCTGAGTTCTACCTGTGGGGCCAGCTGCCGGCTCGTTCTTATTGTACCTACAAGTGACCAGGCCTCACACCTAACTGTCCTTTTTGCAGACCTCCTTCCTCAGTAAATGGCACTACCATCTGTTCTGGGAGCTAACAGAAGCAGAAGTCATTTTAGGGGCCTTTCTTCAAGTGTCCCTCGCCTATTTCCAACTCATCACCAGTGCAGGAAGAATTGCTTTCATTCATTCTTCTACTACACATTTATTCAGCGCAGCTTCTGTGCTGAGCTCTTCTCTGGGCCTTGGGAATCAATGTTGAACTAGACCAGCAGCTTCCTTCATCTCCGGGAGTTTCCATGAGGGAGAAAACAGTCAATAACGATGCATATAGCCGGTGAGAAGTGCTATGAATGTAGTCAACAAGATGATTAGATACTCCTAATTTTCTTCCAAATATCTACTCTCTTTCTGATATTTTTAGTAATAAAAAATCTGACTTTACCTGAGGCAACAATATGGCTAGCCAAAAACTAATACACAAACAAAAAGTAGAAATAATAGTAAACATAGATTTCTCAGCCCCTGCCCTCAGGGGTGGCCTTGTGACACAGTTCTTGAAGATTTGAATGCCTCGCGTCCCTTCTGTCCATCCATCTTTCCTTCTGGAATGTGAAAAGAGGGCAAAGTAACTCTGGTTGCGAGGACAAGCCAACAGGGTGGAGGTGGCTGAGTGTGGGAAATGTCATCGTGTGGGCTCCAGGCCCACAGTGCTTTGCCTGAGCACACCTTCCATTTTTCCTATTTTATAAAGGAAAAAATTTACATCCTCCCAGGCTTCCTACTTGCCCTAACCATCACTTGGTCTCTTCTCTCTCAAAGACCTTTGGGTCCTCTCCTCTCCCCCTTACATGTGATGGTCAGTCACTGCCAGGCCCCCTGGAAATCCATCCTGATCTGAAGGGTAGTGCGTTCTGTGGTCCGCTGCCTGCACCTACAGCCTGTTTGTGACTGACCGTTTAAGTACAGGGAATCTGCTGCTGTCTCCTGCCAGAAACCTAGCACTCAGCATGCTACCCCGTTCCCAAAACACTTGTGGTACCGATGGACACAGCCATGGAGTCTTCTGGATCTTCTCCATGGGCTTCTCCCTTTGTTGTGATCGTCTTTCCTCTTCTGAAGACTCAGAGAAGGAGTAGGTGGTGTTTCAACAGACTAGGAGAGCACCCACCAGTACAGTGTGGTGCAAGGTCTGACAGTCTGACATGGTAAATGGTTAACAAATGCTGCTAACCAGTGGTGGCTGTGACGTTCACAGAGAGTGCATCCTCTCTGGGAAGAGGTGGCTATGTCTCCTGTTATGTTTCTATGATTCCTGGCCAATAGACATGTTTGCAGAACGGCACACTACCCATCGCTACTGGACTATGAACCCCTCCAGGAGCTGAAATCACATTTGCGTGTGTGATCCCATGTCATCATGCTCAGTGACCAAAATGATCTAAAGGTCACTGGAGCCAATGAGTTTGGCCAATAAGAAACCACAGTGGGGTGGGAAGCAGGGATAGAACACACTCACTGCAGGCTCTGGTCTTTGTCCAGTCCCCACGACTTACGGTATTTTAAAGAGTGCCATGTTCAGTGTGTATCAATCACAGATATTTACATGAAAATCACCATCTTTATCATATCTCCCAGTGAGATAGTGGAGGTTTTTGACTATTGGTAACTTCGACCCTTTATGCTTATCTAAAGAACTAAATTACTGGTTTGTCTAAGACCTACTTTTCCCCATGGCATCAATTCTTCAGTGAGTCAGGATCCTTTAAAAGTAGTCCTGGTTTGTGGAGGACAGCAGGAGATGTGAAATCCAGCACGCCATTGTTCCTCTGCTTTCCATCTAGTGGAATGAGCCTCTCAGTCAACAGAGATCCGGCTCACAGAATCGGAGGGGGCGGGGGCTTCGGAATGAGGCCACCTGGCAGAGCAGCCTTTCTTGGCCCGCGGGCGCCATGGAGACTCGCACGGCCATCTTGAGCCCACATCGCATCCCTGCTGCCGGGGACAGTTTGAACAGCTCACTCCTGTCTCGCAATGAGTTCTGACTAAACGCCATCAACCGTATGACAGGGTCTAACAAATACCAGCACTCTGCCAGGTTCAATAAACACCCTTTTCAGGGTAATGGTCCTTAATGAGGACAGCAGCCATGAGCTAGGTTGAGAAGCACACTGTAATTATTACTGGGCAAAGATGTCTGGAAAGAGACCTGCAAGAATTAGGATCGCAATGAGGGGGGGAGGGGAAGCTCGTAAAGGAAAACCGCCTGAGCTCCAGACTGTGTGCCGGTGGGAGGAAAAAAACAATAATAACTCAAGTTTGAGGGATCATTTCCAAAACAATGTCAACAATTTATCTAGGGACCTAGGGGTTAAATAGTCACTCATGTAATCCGTGCCAAATTTTATGTGTCTATAATTAAGTCAATGAGAGAATCGGCAACTTGCTTGATGAAGCACTTGGCTAAATTGGATCTATTACATGGAGCAAGGAGCACCTTCCATCAAAATAATCCTTGAGGGTCTGCTGTGAATGTCATGGACGTTTCCGTCACCGCAGCTGAGACAGCCTTTGCCCCCAAGGAGCTCAGTGTATTATGGCTGTGTTTGTGTGTGGCTCATCTTTCCAATTAAAAGACCTAAGGGTGAGACACCACCTTAAAGATGCAGTGCCCCCCCAGCCAGCACGGGGGTGGCTTCACTCTGGGGTGGAGAGGTAGCCATGGCTCCTTGGAGTTGCCTTTCATTCATTTATTTGCGGAAGGCTAATTTGTTGAGTGCACGTGCTGTTCAGGTGCTGTGTTGGCCCTGGGGAGTCAGAGGTGACTGAGACCCAGCCTGTCCAGACGGTGACAGAGTCAAGTGTGGGGGACTTAATAGATCAGTCCTGGGGACAGGGAGGATTCTGACAGGTGAGTGCAGGCAGGGGAAGAGTATTCTATAAACTGACAGGGTGAGGCACTGAGATGGTGACAGCTTGTTCAGGAGGGAAGTTGTTGGTATGAAGAAAAGACCAGAACTTTCTGGAGCACCTACTGTGTGTCCCAAGCACTGTGTGGGGAGCTTTGTACATTTGACCTTGAGAAGTACTCACAGTCATCCAGGAGGCAGGGACCATGTTATGGAGGCAGAGATAGAAGTTTGGGGAACTAAACAACCTCCCAAATGTCATAGGAATGTCCTGGCTGGGTTTGTCATAGGGCTTATCTAGCTCTTTTGCCTAGAGCATAGACTGTGTGCAAGGAGGAAAGACAAAGATGTAGGAGATGTTTGAGGCCAGGATACGTAGGGCCACCCATGCCTAATCACAGAGGTGATGTGTTTGGTAGAAAGATTAGCCAGGCCATATGAAGTGACACTGAGACTGGGGGGAGGAGGGAGCACAGTGAATGGAAGGGGAGGAGAAGAGCTGGGAGGGTGGATAAAGAGCATCTCTTCCAGTCTGTAGTCCATGTTGCCCTGACTGAGGAAATGGGAAAGAAGGCCAGGGATTCAGGCATGCAAGGAGGACGTGGAGAGAGGGCACATCACCTGGAGTCTGGCTGGCTGTCTTCAAAGGTCCCATCAGTAGCTGCCTCTGGGGTTAAGAGTCACTTGTCCCCCAAGTAGACAAGAGCTCTCCTTCCTCACATGTCTTCATATAGGTTGATGGGTTGCTTTCAATTCCAGCCCAAATATATTGACATTAAATGAAAATTAGAAAACAGAATCTATGAACTCACAGAATACAGGATGAATTCAACTTCATGAGATGTTGAAATTATAGGTAGTCTTGGTGCCCCTCTGATCTGGGAGAGGCACCTGAGGAGGCTGGAGTGCCAACACCAGGTGGAGGATGCCCTGGGTGGAGAGTGCTGCAAGAATTCTCTGGATCCTGTTTCCAGAACTGTGATCCTCAAGCCAGACTGCTCAGTGGCAGCTTCTGCTCTTGTGTTGGAGACTTTTCTTGGCCCTGCCCTGTGCTTCTGGCCCTCCTTCCAACATGGTACATGCTCAGAAAACTCTAATATTGATTGAAGACAGTCCTAGTTCAGAAAATAAATTTTGAGGGGACAATGTCATGGAATGCACATCAAGCTCAAAAGGAAAGCTCACACACACCCTTCTTTGGATATCAAGGGAAAGTGAGGCAGAGGTAGTCAGCAGACAAGCAGTTCCCGGTTTTGGGATGAACCGTCTGCCCCCAGGAATCGCCTTAGGCTGAGTACTGGCTATGACTTGGGATTTTGTCTGCACATGGGTTTAACAGTTGCATCTTAGTATTTAGTTTATTAAGAACTCAAACATCTTAAATAAGGGTGGACCCTAACAACAGGATTTTACAAAGATAGGCACCATGGTGTACCCTGACCACTGCACTCATGAGGTGGAGGCAGGAGGATTGTCAGTTCAAGGCTAGCTTGGAATACAGAGTGAAACTCTGCCTCCAAAACATAAACAAATGAAAGAGAAAAGAACGCCAAAATACACAGACATTGATTTTAACAGCATTTTTAAAAGAGATCAGTACATAATACAGAAAATATTTACAAGTGCAGTCTACCTTGTAAATTGTCTGCACTTCGACGTCAACAAAGGACATCCAGTTAGCAGTAATGAAGAGCTTCCCTTTATTCCCAAACCAAGTCAGCATCAAAGGCAGCATGGTTCCTGGGAATGCATGTGGCTATTGGCATAGCACCTCACCCAGGGACTGGGTCCCCCAATCTTATCAGTGATACTAAGGAAATCATTGGCCTGTCAATTTTTATGAGCTATTTTTATAGGTGATTAACTATTATTTTGGGGTTCTGCTGATGATTTTAGTCATAGTAACACTGGGAAATTATTTGCATTCATTCTTGTACCAGAACATCCTCCAAGTGAGAAAGAGAGAGCCCCCCTTCCTCATAATTGCAGATAACATCACATTGATTGTGACTATTTTTCACCACATTAAATGGAAAAATAGTTTCTGCCAAAAAATAGATCAATGTAAACAGACACTATAAGTGCATTATTGTGTTCTGAGCTGCTAAGGATATCAAATGGAGAGGAAAAGAAAAATGTAGGAATAACTCAGGGTAAAAAAAGAGATTTAAATGTGAAGATTTTTTAAAAAAGAAAATTTGCTCAGTACGACATCTCAAACATGGAGATTGATTCTTTCTGGAGCAGACAACCAGTTCTAAACATGAGGAACAATTAAAAAACGGTGGTCTTGTGTAAATTACTCCCAGAAGAAATCGTGGAAATCTTTAATTTTAGTCATTACGGTCCAATGAACCATAAAGTCATTATAAAGAAAGAAAAATACTAAGGAGAAAATTGAAATACAACAGTAATTAACAATGCGAATATATCAAAATAAAAATGAATTAGAAAGACTATGGTCATTGGATATTCAAACATAAAACAGAAACATCAGATCTTCTCAAAAATCAACCCTGAACGTAAGACATTCCAAGCCATCCTAGAGCGGGTCTGCAGCTCTGAGGCTTGAAAAGAAAGGACCCTGCAGCTTCTCAAACTGCACAGCCAACATATCCATGAAGGTTTGCCTTTTCTTTTTTTAAAGAAATCAACCTACGGCTGAAGAGATGGCTTAACAGTAAAGACACTTGCCTATAAAGCCCAAGGACCCAGGTTCAGTTCTCCAGTACCCATGTAAGCCAAATGCACAAGGTGATGCATGCATCTGGAGTTCATTTGCAGTTCCTGGAGACCCTGGCACACTCATGCTTTCTCTCTAGGTGTCTCTCTTTCTCTCAAAAATAAGCGAATAAATAAAATAAAAATATTAAAAAGTCACCCTGACTTTTCCTAAAATATTTTCCTTAGCATTAGTGTATATTTTCTACTTCAGGGTGGTCGTTAACAACCCCCATGTTAGATTTCTACTATCATAGGCTTAATACCAATAAAGAATAATAGAGAAAACCCCCGAGAAAGATGCCCCCACCACAAACACAGATCTCCCTGCGGGTTCTCTTAATGCTTTACAGACAAATGTTAAAGATTTATGGCACACGAACATCAAACATGGTTTTACTACACTTCTCATTTGGATCAAATTGACACATTTTACATTCACTTTACCCTAATGAGAGTTTTTCCCTACATGTTATATTCTGAGTGACCTTCTACATGAAATCTGTGGCGTGGAACAAACCCATTGATATAACAAAGCCCTGTTCATACTGGTTTCTTAGTTTACAAAAGAGTGAAAAACAGTTTAGCAAAATCATAAATCTTGAAAAAATGAATGTATTAATTGGCACTCAACCGAAGATACAAAAATTATGAAGATGAGTCCTGCTATGCATGAGTTTCAAATGCAACATGGATAGTTGAACTTTTCTCAACTTGGATTATAATCTGAATATTCAAGAGTTCAGGCATATTTTATAATTCAAATTGAGGGACTTAGTAAAAACAAAGTTATAATCATAGCAAGCATAGAAAATTAGATTTGAAATTCATTTGTAATACTTTGCTAATGGCTGCCACAATTCAGTATTTGTTTCAGTGCACAATTTCTTATTCTTAAAAGCCAGTCTTTTAAAGTATTCTTGTTGCCTAATCCTGACAATGAGGCCTGTAGTGGAAGGTGAAAACAACAGCTGGAACCTCGTTCTTGAAGCGCAGCAGGTGACCTTGGAAAGAGGTAGAAGGAAAGTGGAAAATGTTAATTAAAATTACTAGGGCTGTTTGAGGTGCTTATCTTGTTTACTACTAAGGTGTCACTCTTTCTGCATAATCAGGGCTAATTTTACTTACTTTCAAGTCTGTAATTTTAAATATCACAAAGTTTTATCTTCCAGCATGAAGTAATTCGTTATTGGTTTGTGCATAGCTACTTGATGTTTTAATCAATACATGTGAGTTCCACAAGTCTGTTATAATTTATCGAGTGGTTTCATGTACTTTTGTTTGCAAGGGTAGATTGTGAGTGGCACATGAAATAAAATATTTTTTAATTTTTTTTTTTTGGAATTTTGACATTGCTCTAGGTTTTTGATGTGGGGAAAGAGTTGTACTGATCTGTCCTTTTATATTTCTTTTTGTGCAAGATTTTGCAGGCTAGCAATATAAGCAAAATAAATTGCTCTGAAGTCTGCTCCATTTGGAAACAAAATACTCCTGTCATTTAATCCAAAGAAAAACAAAGTATATTTTTACAAGCTGTAAAAAAAATAAATGTGTCTTTTGTACTATCAATGTATTCTAAATCTAAGTGGTTTGTCCTGGAAGCCAATGGAAAGAAATTTGCAACTCAGAAAAAGTTCACGTTAAAAGCAGCTATCAAGGGTGTCAATGGTAAGGAAGTGTCTGGGTGATCTAATCGACATTTTTACCCACAATTAGGGTATTTTCAAAATAAATACTTCTAAATTTCACTGTAAAATCATTCATTCTTGTGAAGTCTTTCTTATTAGAAACCAAAGAAATGTCTAGGTTTCAAATGTTTCTTATTTGTGGTAGACTTTTGTTGTTGTTTGTTCTCTTTAGCAACCTGATGGAAGAGGGTAAAGGCTAATTTTTCTCCGTGTGCACTGGTAAAAAGAATGATGAGGGTAATGTGCGTTAGGGTGCATCATTTAAATTAAACAATGTCTAGTTCAGTATCAAAGTACATCTTCAATTGACGCTTTGTTTTTGCCCACACCCCACCCCCGCCTCAGCGCTCAGCCTGGAAGTGGGCTGTGCAGAGCCCAACCCAATACGCCAAATGGCATTTTAAGGAGCGCGACCATGGTCCTGATAGTGTCACTCCAGTTCTATTTAGAACAGCTTGCTGGTGAAATTGAGTGGAGTATTCTTGAGCAGGTTAGCATTTAACTCTTCCCCAATTCTGCAGGCAATGCCCCTGGATTGCTCCTGTAGGGTAAATTGGAGCGGGAGCGAGTTCATGCCCTCAGCCAGAGCCTGATCTGGGGATTGCTCTCCAAGGATGCGGAACAGCGGCTCATGACTCACACTTAATGATGTTCCCAGAGGACTTCCAGAACCTGGCAAAATGCGATCCTAGATTAGGACCCTGCACAGGGTATTCCTTTTGAGGGCATTGCCCTTGGAAGGCCCTGCAACTGCCAGTCAGAGGCGCCCTCCAAACTCTCTAAGGAAGCACTGACAGAGGAAAGTCTCTAAGGAAGTGTGACAGAGGAGACGGAGAAGAGTCTCCAGTGAGGCAGGGCAGGTCTGGCCGGCTGCACTCCTTTGTCAGGTCTTCTGGCAACCTTGTCCTTTGTCGGCTGGAAGCTGCCAGACCAGTCCAATCATCTCACTCAAGTTCAGTCAAAATGGCTCCTTAGGCAGACTCCAAATGTTGTCCTCCCGCTCGCTCCTCTCCACACACAGCCGAGGCTCAGTCAGCCTGGGTCACTGCTCAGACCACTGCTTATCTTGTGGGAGGGTGAGCTGCCTACAGCATCAGGTCCCAGGAGGAGCTAAGATGTCTTTGCAAGGAGCCGGAGCTGCACCCCGTAGGAGGCAGAAGAAGGCACTCCGGACTGGCCATGAGGACAGTGGCTCTGGTTTGAGCCGTTTCCCAGGACAGGGACAATGTGGCCCTCTTGCCTTTGCTCAGGATGGGAACAGAGTGCCCTCCTGCATTTGCTTGGTGTCCTTGACCCCAGAGTTTAGTTGACTGTCAGATTGTGTTAGAGATCACCCAGTGAGGCCTTGTCTCTACAGTGTTTTTCTACAAGCCTAGCTATGCACCCCGTTCTCCATGTTTATAACTAGCTTACTTTCTTCATGCCAAAGGTGACAAAACCTCTCATAGGTTCTTCCACTCCTTGTCCCTTACTCAGTGAGGAATTTAATACTATGTGATGACAATTGTCATTGGCACTACCTTTTCCTGCATTCACTCCACCCTTATTACCCGATAGTGCTCTGGGAGCCTCAATAACAATAAGGGGACCCTCAGTCAGGCTGAAAGCAGCCACTAGATTTCAGGAACAAATGGACCTCCTAGTTCGGACTGGGGATATCAGAGGGTTCTCACTACCACAAGCAATACTAATCTTACTGATGAGAAACCTGAGAATGAGGAGGTGCTGGGGAGGAGTTTAGTCTGTGAAGTGCTTCCCTCATAAGCATGAGGACCTGCCTTCCATTCCCAGAACCCACATAAAATCCCGTGTGAGATCCCAGCATAGGGAAGAGGAAGAGGGAAGGCTGCCTGGGCCTCACTGGCTGGCCAGTCTAGCCTTACGGTAATCTGCAGGCCAAGGAGAGCGCCCCACCTCCAACAGGCCAAGGAGAGCGCCCCACCTCCAACAGGCCAAGGAGAGCGCCCCACCTCCAACAGGCCAAGGAGAGTGCCCCACCTCCAACAGGCCAAGGAGAGTAGCCCACCTCCAACAACAAACAAGGTGGAGCACTCCTGCGGAGAGCATATAAGGTTTGTCCCCTGGTCGTCACATGCACAGACACACATGTGCACATGCATCCACATATGCACCCCACACACATACATGTACACACACATACATGTATACCAAAAAAACCAGAAATCTGAGACTTATGGAAGTAATCATATCCACGTGAGCTCAGTGATGTCACCCCCATTTTACAGATGAGCTTGCCAGAAAGGTCACCTGACTTGCCTGAGGGCCCCTGCTGGCCCCTGCAGTGTGAACTTCCCTTGCCTCATGCCTCAGCCATCTCATCAATGCAGGAAACCTCAGATGAGACCAGAGGAAATTTTCTTAGGAAAGAAAACAGACACACACACACACACACTTAGATTCCAGGGCAGGCTCCTTTTCTCGCTTTCCTAAACGTCCTGAGGATTGAACACTCATCTCCGTGATGGCAAGAAAGCTGGCTTAAAACCGAGTTCATTTTTGAACTGTGGTATGTTTGCTCAGAGCCAAAGGCCAAGGGGATTTATATGGTTGTTGGAAGTGTTTTCCCAGGGGACTGAAAAACTATTCTGCAATAGCCGGATTTTTAATAAACTCTGAGACTGATTTGCTTCCAACTTGCTCCCTGCTTATCTTCCCTGTCCACTGTGAATGGTCCCCAGGCAACCCAGCAAGATTGCAGAATGGCTGTGGGTGCAGAGGGCAGAGGGGCACCGGCAGAGGGGACAGGGATGACCCGGACCTTAAACCACTGAACCCGTTCGTGAGAAGTTAGACTTTGTGATCCTGCCCTGGTCGCCTTCCTCCCCCTCCTCGCTGCAGCCCTCCCCGCAGCCGCGGTATTCTCACAAAACCAGACAGAGAGTCATTTTCCTGCTAGCGGGCTGGCTTCCTGCTCGCGTGCCCCAGCCATGAGCTCTGTCGGCGGGGAGTCTCAAGAGCGATGGAGGCCTTCTCTGTGACCATGCCTGGCTCTGAGGCGTCTTTGTGGGTGAAGGATGAGGCTCTTGGAAAGGGATTAAAGAGAGCCTTTGGCTGTTGCAGACATCACATCGAGGATTCACGGCGTCAGCCAAGGGCAGCCTCCTTCCTCTTCATGTGGGAGACCCGGCAGGGACTTACCAGAGGCCATCAGCAGGGACACCTGACTCCGGACCTTTACACACCCAGAATATTCGCTAAAGAAGTCTCGTCTCATCTGTGGTTTGGACACTCCATGGCCCCCGCGGTTCAGAGCCAGGTCGGATTCTTCCACCCAGACTCTTGGGTCTGCCCGCTGGCCCACATTCCCTGATGGAGCCTCGACCAGGATCCCCCGCAGATATTTTGGCTTTTGCTTCTCTCCTCACAGAAAACTTCTTTCTTAACTCCTCCCTCACTGGAGACCCATGCCGCCCATGGTTCTGCGGTTCAGCTCTGAAACAGGGCACACCTAAGTCTTGCTCCAGACCCCGTGCCAGCCAGTTCTAGGCTCGCTGTGTGCATCCCTGGCAGCCCCTCTTTCTCCGTGGGCCCTCTGCAGAGCCTCCAGAACACTCTCCTTCCCCTGGCTGTCCCGGAGGCCAGGAATCTTTCCCAGCATAGACCTCATGCATCCTGGGAGCCCAGAGCCTGCCTCCAGTCCGTTCCTAGCATGGAGTGAGGCTGCTGTAGACAGGGCCATCTCCCCCAGACCTGCCATGCTCCTGCCTCAGGGACATTGCTCTGTCCTGCACACACAGGCTTTCCACAGGTGTTTCTGGTGCCCACGGGATCCCTCTCTGGAGCTTGTCCTGTCTCTCTAGTGGGTACTCCATGAACATCTCATGTAAAGTCGCACCTCTGCCCACATGGCTTCTGATTTCTTGCTTTCGTGCTTTATTAGCATATGTTCACTGTGCATAGAGGCAGGTTTCATGATGACGTTTCCTTTCCAACATTCCATGTTCCTTGACATTATTGGCTTCTCATTCCCTCTTCTCCCTCTCCTCTCCTGCTGCTGTCCTGAATTCTCCAGAAAATCTTGCTTCTACTTTCACGTTATACACATACACATATATTATACATATTGTATACATATATATGTAGGGATATATACATGAAAGATGTTTTCAGGGTACAAAAGTAAAAAGAGGACCATCAGAGGTGAGGGTTAAGACATCTTAGGAGAAGGACAGAGATCTTAAGAGAAAGGGAAGTGGAATTCATATGACATGGAGCAGGAGGAAGAAAGAGCAAGGAGGAAGGGAACGAGCAAGAGGGGAAAGGTGGATAGAAGAGGGCAGCAGGGGGAGAGGACGAGTAAGAGCAAAGTATAATGACACACATGCCTGAAAATACCTTAATGAAATCCAGTACTTTCTATGCTGAGTTAAAATAATAATTTGAAAATTAATTAATTTAAACTTTTAATTAATTTAATTTTTTAATTAAGAAAAGATCATTGGAAATCCTCACAATCACCAAGACAAGAATTCAATCCCAGTGCAGTCAAGTTAGCAGGTACAGTTAACATGGTGCGTGTGCACAAGTCAGTGTGGCTCAGCACCAGCAGACTGGAAGACTGTCGCGGAAGCATGCAGGAGCCTGGGGCATCGTGTTAAGTGAAATAAGCCAGGGACAGAAGCAAAGCATCTCAGGACATCGCTCATGGCCTGAAGACGAGGAAGCCGATGGAGGGGGCGGTGGAAGGAGAGTAGAATGCTGAACAGAGGTGTGTGTGGAGGGAGAGGGACAGGTAAAGGATGAGGAACAGATGGGGAGGAGGAATTAGTCAGCAAAGGCCAGATGACCAAACACATCCTGCCTAAAAAGGTGACTACAATAACCAAGAGAGAAGGTTTTTAACTTTCTCACAACAATGAAACGAAGTAGTGCTTAAAGATCCAAGGACTGCCAATTGCCTTAATTTGATCATGATGTCGTGTATTCAAGTATGAAAACACTTGTAAACCTAGCACTTGAGAGTCTGAAGCAGGAGAACTGTGAGTTCCAGGCCAGCCTGGCCCACTGTTTCAAATACTGCCTCAAAAAATATCAAAAATAAATGAATAGGGCTGGAGAGATGTCTTAGCAGTTAAGGTGCTTGCCTGCAAAGCTAAAGGGCTCAGGTTCGATTTTACTGGATCTACGTAAGGCAGATGCACAAGGTGGTGCATGCATCTGGAGTTCGTTTGCAGTGGCTGGAGGCCCTGGTGCACCCATTCCCTCTCTCTCTCTCTCTCTCTCTCTCTCTCTCTCTCTCTAATAAATAAAGTGAAAAAATAAAAGATAAAGATAATAAAAATGAATAAATAAATCATAGTTATGTGTATTAGGTCAATAACATAGCCACAGTGGAAAAGACCATTGAAGAGACCACCATATTTTCGGGCTGTGGGTGAGCCTAGTGCTAGAGTACATGCCTAGTACTTGAGAGACACTGGTTTGACCCCCAGAACCCAACAAAAAACTTCGGGAAATAAAACTTTACAATAAAGAAATACACCTATGTATGTCAGGGCTCTGACTGCTGCATTGCTTGATCACAGCCTCACAGCTTGGCAGAAGCTCGAGTAAGCACGACACACTGACAGGAATGTTCGCAACCCCACTCAACTGAGCATTTGGAATGGTTCAAACCCTAAATCATGTGTTATGTTTATTGTGCCGTAATGAAAACCTTCCTGTGCTGTCTGTGGGAAGATTCAGGTGATATGATAGACTGAGCAAGATGGAGAATCAGAGTGCTAGTCACAGTAATGTGGCTTCAAGACACTGACATCTGCTGGTGGAGATGTCATGAGCTAACCCGGTAGAGTGACAGTGTTGTGTCCTTCAGGATGCACAAGCAAGCCCATAGAACGCCCCGAGATGCTCCTGTGCACACATACTGAACACAGACCTCCATACTTCTATTTCGTGCCACTTCCACATCATGGAAGAGTACATACAGCCAGCTTGCCTGGAGTTCAAGGCTCCCCATGTGCAGCAACAGGCTTCGAGGTGTTCAGGTGCAGGCAGGTTACCTGATGTACTGCACCTCATGCTTCTTAGAGGCACTACAGAACGAGAACAAACGCATCCTGCCCACTGAAGACGCGGTGCGGAGGGCTAAGCCCAGACACCCTGCAGCTCAGAGCACAACTGGCCGACCGTCCCCTCCGCTGCTGTCTGCTCTGCACACTGCCCCCAGGGCTGCTCTGCCCCGAAGTTTTCACAGGTGTCTTTGAAATAGGGGGAGCCACAGCTTCTAAGTTATTTTCAATTTCTTTTTCACATACTTAAAAAAAAATGTTGAGAGTTGTACACACTGCAGTTTTAGAGGGAGTTCTACATGGTCCCAGTGGGCATGAGATTAAACCGGCAGTTGGTCTCCTGTACTAAGCAGCGAAGAGGAGACTTTCCCAAGGATATTTTTTCATGTTCACAGCGGTTTTCCCATTTCGAAACGCAGAACACAGACTTAAAACAGCAATTGGAAAATAAGCAAAATTACAGGTGATAGAGAAACCTGGATAATTCACGAGTTTCATAAGAATTGCGGTTACGAATTCCTCCCCTCCAGCCACATCCCTGCACCCTCGGAGACAGAGGGCTCCATGGAGTTGGCGCTTACCCTCAGCATAGGACGCCTTCTCAAGGAGGTGAAATCTGAATAGATGTCTGAGTACCACTTTCGTTAGTTATGTTTGTGTTAGAATGCAGCTGTGCCCAGCCAGATGTGCCAGAAAAAAAAAAAAAAAGAAAAAGAAAAAGATTGGGTGAACATGTCAGCATTGAATGGTGGACTTTCATGCAAACAGAGAGCTCCCACTTGGTGTCTTACTTGGGATACCAAAATACTGATCTTTCCATCAAACTGGATGCTGAAATCACTGAGTTTTTTTTCAGTCCTTGCAGGACACCGGTCATCTCTATGGTTCTTTGCCTTGACTGTTTGCAGGAGGCATAGCTTTCATGTTTTGTTGTTTTTAATCCTTTACCAGGTTTTGATATTCTGCTTGAATAGGCAGGAGTTTTGTATGGAGATGTGCACAGTGCCCAGGACAACCTCCCCTAGCACGGGCAATGACGGGGCCAGGCTCTTGCCCTGTGCTGTGGGCTGAAGACCTGGCTGATCACGGGCTCTTTACTCTGGAGAAGGAGATTGCTACAGAAGACAAAGCAGGGTTCAGACCGAAGGGCAGATGCACTCATTACGGCATATTTCCATGGGCTGGAACAGCCTCACATGCTCTGTGACATTTGGCCACAATGGAGAGAATTTGGAGCGTGAGTGAGGTCAGGTGGGTGTCTTGGGAGAAAAACACAGTGAAATACTCTAAAATACATGCAGTTAAGCGGAAAAATCAGCATCTGTCGCCTTTTTGTTTTCTGTCTTGCTTTTTAGAGTCACAGGAAATAGCATGTGTATCCGTGTGCGCGTGTGTTTGTTTCTGAGTGTGGCGCGTGACTTCAGATTTGAAATGAGAGCAGAGGCAGAGAACAAGCGGGAGCCCGCGAAGGGAAGGAGTGGGAGAGTCCAGTGAAGCCCGTTCACCACGTCCCCAGATGTGAGCAACTCCAGTCCTCACCACACCGTGAAAAGCTTCTCCTTTGCCTTTTCTCCCCATTGTCACATACAAGTTCACTGCCTTGGCTATCACAGCCCCATGTTGTGTCACCCAGACGGTTTGGAGACCGCATGTGAAGGCCTGTGACACAGCAGAGGCATTTTAGAAGTGGGCTGTAGCTCTGGGTTGCGACACAGCATCCCCTAGGGGAAGCCAGTCTGGCGCAGGCTTGGAAGGTGAGTCTGTGGAAGTTGCCCTGGCAACCTGGACGGGAGGGAGAGGCCCGCCTTTCGCTGACAGGGCTAGGCTGCGGAAGAATGGGCTTACATCTCAACTTGGTCAGGACAGGTTGTCCTCTGGTGAGGTGGCTTTTGGAGAGTGGAACAGGACCTGAAGGAGGTGTCACAAGGGTTCTGCTCTGACAATGTTGGCAAGGAACTTGCCCAGAGAGAGGAGGTTGGGGTTCACCTCTGTCCATTACTGCAGTAAGGACAGTTGATGTAGGGGAGGTGGCTTATGAGAAAGGCCCTTGCTGTGTGCATGGCTGCCTCTGCTACCTTTATCCAGGTGTTAGAATCTGGAGGCAGGGCGGAAGGAAGGGAGAATATGTGTGTGCTTGGTCAGTCAAAGGGCATGTTCTGTCCAAGAATCATCTTGCCGTAGAGCTGTGAGTAGATTTAGTGGCAATTATTGACTCATACTTGTAGAAAGGTTAAGTTGGGTTTTGCTGCCAGGCACTTCCTTATCTACCCCACGTTAATGTTTCTAAGACTTTTAGAAACACTTTAATTTTCTCTAGATGGAAAGAGTCTGGTAGAAGGAAGGACCTGTTCAATTATTGACTGCCTCCTGAGTCTATATAGAGCAGTTGATGTTTTCATTCGCTTTAATTCATTTTCTTACTTAGCTACTGAACTTGACTTTCTTCTCTTTAGAGTGAAAAGAAATCTCAAGAGCCTATAGAATTTTACTATGTGACATTTTTATCTTCACTCACAATAAAGGCTATGAAAATATAATTTTATATTTTGTTTTTTATCTTAAGTTGGCAGGAAGCTCATAGTTCTCAGAAATGACAATTGCCAGAGAGGAACAAGGGCATAAAATTCACTTCCTATGCATGTGAAGGACTTCCTACAAAATCCTGGGAGCTGAGGCAGAGCCCCACAGCCGAGGCTTCCACGCTTCTCTTCGCCAGATCAGGCGAAATGACTGAGGCTGTGGAATCTGTCGTCTCCTGACTTGTTCTGAGAATACAGCTACTTTCTTCTGCTCGGTTGGCACAAGCAAGGGGAATAGTTAGGACACAGAAACCGAGAGCCTTCATAAGCTGTGAGGTCGTGTCAGTCTTGTTCATTACCATGGCATAGGCTCAGAAAGTCAATGGCCTCCAACAAGTTGCCTTCCGCAGGAGGCCTCTGCTTCAGAAGGACAGAGAGGAGAGAGTACGAGGTGTAGAAGTATTCTGTCTCCCGGCTAGGGCATTTTGGGTCATTAAGGGGGGTGTCTTCCCTGCTCAGAGGACAGATAGTCATCTGTTCCCTGTTTCCTCATATAGTCTCCCCACTCCCACCCACCTCATCTTTCACTTGACTGTAGCAAGTCAGGATTCTATATGTCTTTCTTTGTCTAGGCCTGCCTGACCTTGGTGATTCCAATATGAACAGGGATCCTGATAAGTCAGTTGAGCAAAGACCTCTCACCCTTGGTATCTGGGGACACTTGTTCTTGTCCCCTTGATCTGACTTCACGCAGAATCGTTATATCTTTGATGTGTTCTTACCTGCTTTCCCGCATCCTACACTTGCCTTGTTACAATCAAAGCCAGGTCCAATCTGGCCACCACTTCAAGTCTTTATGCAATACCTCTGTATCTGTCCTCAAAATCCCTTGACTAATGTCAGTTACTACCTTTTTTTAGAAAAAAAATTAAAATATTTTATTTTATTTTGAGAGAAAGAGTGGGGTAGGTGGGGAAGAGGGAGGAAGAATATGGGCATGCCAGGGTCTCTAGCCACTCCAAACAAACTCCAGATGCATGTGCCACCTTGTGCATATGGCTTACATGGGTATTGGGGAATTGAACCTGGCTCCTTAGGCTTCACAGGCAAGAACCTTCACCACTGGGCCATCTCTCCAGCCCCCACTTACTACATTTATGAAGTGCTTAGGTAAACATTTTTATCGACAATGCTTGTGTTGAAAGTTCCTCTTTAGAGGTTGACACCAGTTCCATTGCCTGGTTGCCTCCCCTAATGCGTATTTTAATGTAACGACCTCATGGAAGTGCCCCTCTAAAGCAGGCACTCTGAGGTGCAGGGAGTTAGGACCTCAGCATATGGAACTGGACCAAGACTCATGTCTGGGCAGAAGCCCTTCAAGCCCCCACTGTGGACGTCTCTTCTGCCTTCTCACCAGGATGCAGAGGTCAGGAATGTCCTCCCTCCCTTTAACTGGCTGCCTCCTGTCCTCTTGCTCCTCCTCGCTGAGGACATTATATTACTGTGTTGGTTCACACGGAGGGGCACACATCAACTGTCACACCAGCAAACAAGCAAGTGTGCATAGCCAAGGTAAAACTTAGGGTAAGAAAACTATGCGTGTGGGGAAACAAACTCATCCTCTTTATGCCCAGAGGCAGAACTAGAGGTGACAGATGGACAGACAAGGGAAAGACAGGTGTTTGAAGGGGCAGGACTTGACTAGGGGAAGAATGAATGGACCAGTGGTATCATTAGTTGATGTCTAGGCAGCAGGGCTTACCCTGCGACTGAGGGGATTCATGGGCCCTCATGGCTGCTTCTCACCTGGAGAATCTGGGGAGAATTGTGACATTTGATGAGAGGCAGGACTATAGGGCCAGGATGGTCTCTTTGAAGATAGGGCGAAGGATAGACAGCAGAGGACTCTGACAGCTCCCACATTGCCCTTTCTCATCCCACACTCACATGGCGTCCGGCTCCTGCTTCATTACTTCTTCCTGTGTTGTTATTGTGACCATTGTTATTTAGGTCTGAGATGTTTTGCTAGATAATTTCCTAAATGGTTTCTATAGCCAGTCATAAATATTGCCCATTAATCTTTCCAATTTTAATTAAAAATTAATATGTGCACATGTAATGAAATAAAGCCCCCCGAAGGGTCTAACTCCCACCAACACCACACACCCTCTCCTAGAAGCAGGAACTGATGTCATTTCCTGTTGAACACTTCCTGATGGAAGCTTGCCTTCAGAGCTCTATTGAAGGCTCTCTTGCCTCTCCTTCTGCCTTATTTTTATTGTTGTTCTTTTTTATTAATTAGTTTTGATATAGAGATATTGTTGTTCTTTTGGTGACAACTCAAGTTGTCCAGGGTCCATTGCACTTCCCCTGGTCACTCTGCCCCCCTTTCCTCTTTCTGGTTGAGATCATTCATGTCTCATGCACATTATCTTTGTTTCAGTATCAGAGGGTTTATTTCGGCTCATGGTTTGAGAGTACACAGTCCATCATGGCAGGAATATGAAGCAGGAGTATGAAGTGGCTGGTCATATTATGTCCTTAGTTGGGAAGCAGAGAGGAAAAGATGGGTACTGGGGTTCAGCTTCTCATCAATTGAAAATCTGGGACCTAATGCCCCCCACATTGATGGCACATGTTCCACCTCAGTGAAACCTTTCTGGAAGTGCCCTCACAGACACATCCACAGTGTGTCTCACAGGTGATTGCAAATCCAGGTGGCTTGGGAATGAATATGATTTTTTAGATAATTTCCTAAATGGTTTTTATAGCCAGTCATAAATATCACCCATTAATCTTTCTAATTTTAATTAAAAATTAATATGTGCACATGTAAAGAAATGAAGCCGCACAAAGGGGCAGTGGAACCTGACCCTCATAGTGACATGCAGTGACCAGAGAGGGGTCCAGAGCGGATTAGGTGTCCTGGCATATCAGAGGAAGCAGAGCACTTGTGAGTTAAAGTGCAAATTGTTTGTGTCTAATAGTAGCCTGTCATTTGTGTTGGATAGCATTCTGGGTAAAGAGAAGGAGATACAGGACTGAAGCCTTGTGATGGCAAAAATGGACATGACTAGTTGATTTCTGAAGCCAACATTGGATGTCCAAAAGCATGGTGGACTTGGTATCAAGTCAAAGAAAGGGGTCCAGCATCCCAGAGGCAGTGAAGGTATCAGGCTTTCTCCATAGCCCTAGTTCAGCCACGAATGTGCCCTGGCCAACCTTCTCCTCCCTCAGCCCCATGGCAATCCTGTTCAGCACCCCTCAGCTGATTTTATGTGTGGTATTTCCTTTCCTCTCATGGAGTCTTATCAGCAGATGAACATACTATCAAGAGAGAGGAGAGGGGCTAGTTCATCCCCAGAACTGATTTCTTTCCCACGGGCAACTGACTATTTTCAGAGAGGAGATGAGGAGAGAGAAATTGGTTAAGCAACTGAAGGTAACACAGTACCCCTATAAAGTGAACAGTTTAAAATGTCCTTGAGCCTGTAAAATGGAAGGAATGTTTTGTTTTGGTTTTCTTTATTTCTTTCCCTAAAGGAGTTCACCTTTTCTAGGAAGCAGATGGGAATAAGATTACAAGAGGCTGAATACAGGGCACGGGGTCTGTTTTTTTTTTTTTTTTATCACTTCTTCACTTAAGGAGCACCTCCCTTCCCTCAAAACCTGGCCATAAGATATGAGTGTGATTACAGAGCATCTAGACTTCTGGCATGGGAACTGAACTGACCAGCCTAGCCTCCATCCCATAAAAGACCCCAATCATAGTCCCCAGGCAGGTTTGCCCATCTCTGGGGACACCTCCTGCTATACAGGAGCTCTTCCTTATTTCCTTCTCTTAAGGTCTACAATAAAATCTTTCTAAACCTAACCCTGTGTGGTCTGTGGATTTCATTCATTGAATTAATAACACAAGAACTTGGAGGCCACTGACTCAACACTCAGGAAGTTTTGTGTGGCTGTGACCATTCTGGGTTAATGCCCAGCCAAGAGCCAAAAATGGCTCTGTTGCACTCAAAGACAGCTCAAATTCTGGTATCAATAATGTCCTTTAGTTCTCAGATGTCCTCCCCTAGACTTCTGGTAGGGCAGGCCTTAGTGAAGATGGCAGAACAATGGATGAAGGGACAGAGGAATGGTATGTCATTCAATGATACTCAGGAGGAGTAGATAAAGAGTAATATTTAAAGTGCTGTGAGACTAGAGAGATGGCTCCGTAATTAAGGCACTTGCTTACAATGCCTAACAACCCAGGTTTGATTGCCTAGTACCCATGTAAAGCCAGATGCACAAAGTGGCACATGCATCTGGAGTTCATTTGCAATGGCTAGAGGCCCTGGTACAGTCATTCTCATTCTCTCTCTCTCTCTCTCTCTCTCTCTCTTTTTCCTTGCAAATACATAAATAAATAAAATACTTTTTGAAAAAAAAAAAAGCTGTGAGTTTGTTTATTCTCTTTGCCAGCAATCAACGAGAAGAAAGGGGTGAATAGTTAACATCTACTTGGACTTTCAGATTCCTTTCCCAAACCACATGCTGGACCTGATCAAACAATCCTCCAAGGACTAGGGTTGTGAAACACCAAAGGTTGAGACACAGACTCAGAGTCAAGGTCCCTCTGACCTTGTCCATTTTCCCTAGCCTAAGAGCAACGATGCTCTCTGGAACCCTCTCATTTTACCCAGGGCAGCGTGCCATGGTCCTGATTCACCCAGGGCACTATGTAATGGTCCTGACACCTCCCCAGGACTCTCATCAGAGGAGTAATGATTAGGAAGCCCTTCCATGGTGGGCACTTTGTCATCCAGGACAGAGGCCATTTGTGCTATTGAGGCAGCCAGGAGAGCTTACCTGGGATATCCTCCTTCTTAGCAGGATGCCTTTCTTCTCTCACCTTTCCACATTCACCATCACCATCCTTGTACATCCTCCAAGAGCTGTTTTGTCCCTTAACAGGTGGTATTCAAGCCTTCATTGCTTGGCCTTGGTCACATTATGTGTCTGATTCCTATGTAGTAGATTTCCTGGAACTGGTGATAACTTCTATGCCTTGTCTATTAGCTCAGCCAGAAAGTTCGTAAGCCAAGCCTAGAACTTCAATACTGTGTGCACTTAGCATTCTCAAAGTCTCATCAGAATAGTCCATAAAACTTGGTCTACCACTCCAGAAGGCATCTTCAGTTGCAAGCACCAAGTCCAAGCCCATTCCTCCAAAGCAATAGTTCCAACAACCAACACCCACATGATCAGGTTCATCTCACCCCACTCCTGGTACCAACTTCTATAGCACACAGCTTCAGGTTCACTGAGATGAACTTCCAGACCTGGCACAGTTATGGAGGAAGGGGTATTTACTGAAGCTTACAGATCCAGGGGAAGCTCGATAATGTCAGAAGAAGCTGGCCTGCCTTCACAGGTCCAAGCAGAGAGAGAGAGAGAACCACAAGCCAAAAAGCCACACAGCACAACACTCTTCAGGAACTCCATCTAGGCACACTTTGCATATCTGTGGATTGAAATCTCAAACACATCACCATACCTTGTGATCTGCCCACTGACATGGCCTCCAGCCAGGTGGCTGCAGATGCAAACTACAAACTAATAAAAGATGGAATATACTACGGGCATCTATTCAAATCCCAAACCATGTCAGGAGGATGGGCTCTGCCTCCTCCTTCCTTCTCTGGTATTGGCACAGTCAGCTAGGAAGAGGTGGAGAAAGGCCTGTGATCACTGCCTGTAGATATTGTTTTCAAAAGAAGGCAGTGATATCAATAGGAGGGAGGTCGCCCTATAGAGGGTTCTTTCCATTTTAGGTTTATGACAAGGGAGAATAAAAGGGTTGGTCTGTTTACCCACCTTACCCACCAAGCCCCAAGAAAACACAGGCCTAGCAGAAGGGAGAATGTGGTAGAGGGAGGTTGTAGGAGGGGCTTACTGGAAGCTCAGCACCAGCAGGAGACCTGTGGTGGGGGGAGGAGGAGGGTGGTCTGAAAGATAGCCTGGTCCAGCCAGTCTGGCCCTGGTTTGCAGAGAGCAGTGCTATCCAAGCTCTGCCTTTTTCTAGAAAGCTTCTTACTCCACCAGAGGCTGTATCTCACAGGCTGACTCCTCACTGCCACCCATCCTTCTAGCAGGGCATTTTAGAAGTTTCCGGTTTCTGAGGATCCACTGTGGGTGGTGGGCTGCAGAATCAGGCTCAATGGGCCATGGGCACTCCATGCATGGAGGGAAATAGGTTGGTCCTGCATAGACCTTCCACAAGGACCAATAGATCATTTAAGCCAACAGGAGGACCTGCTGGGCTGTGGTGTCCCTGAGGGAGGGAAGCTTGCAGCCCATATCTCACAGCATTCTGCCTGGCACTGAGTTCTCTGCACACCTCCCTTGATTCTTCCCAGCTGGGGCTGCTTGGTTGTGGGTATTTTGGCTGAGCACCCCAGGGCCAGGGCCAAGATTACAGTCCAGTCCAGTCCGTATGCTCTGAACATCCCAACCTTTAAAATCCACTCTGAGATGTGATTTAATTAAGCACCGTGTGCTTGAAACCGGTTCAAATTAGTTTATCCATTTCTAAGGGTTGTTTCCCACGTGAGCCTAAGAAATAACAATGCAGAGTATATGAGCTTCTAGCATGCTGGAATAAAATACCTTTATGCTATTTAGGATTTTTAAAAAGTAAATAAATGAAATGACTTCCCTTAAATTGGTAAACCAATTCCAGCCTCCATAAAGCCTTAAAAAGCCAGACGACTTCTAAAACTCCTTTATGAGGGCACATGGCGAAACTGCTGAAAATATTATTGTTTGTGAATAAAATGTAAATTAGGGCTTTTGTGTTCACCTGTAAGTTTTTCTCCAAAGCCAGTGATTGCATTTGAAACCTGCAATTCTCAACAAAAAGAGAAAAGTTCAGTGCTGATTGCTGGATATTTGGACCTCCCAGGGCCAACATTAACTGGCTGAGGGGCCCTCTGGAATGTAATGAAGGGAACAATGCTGGGCTGGGAGCCAAGCCTGCAACCCTGGCGCCGGGAACCAAGGGATTTGCCTCGTGGTAATAGAAGCTGAGCGCGGCCCAGCACTTCTGTTAGACTGGAAATGACATACTGTGATCCTTCACTTAGCCAAAGGGATTTTAAATGGAGGGGAGCGCTGGCAAGACACAATCTCCTGCACTTTTCTCAGTTTTTTCTAGAACAAGCAGAGGAAATGGGGAGAAAAGACGGGGACTATTATATGTGAGCCAGTTGAGTCAAGAGTGAGATTTTTAACTGCTGTTATTATTATTATTATTTTCATTCTTTCTCTTCGTGCCCCACCACCCAGAAAGCACAGACATAAAGCAGAAACTCGAGACGGCTTTCATTGGAGCGGAAGGGCACCCTAACATCGCGTTATTGACAGGAGGTCTGAAAACACAGACAGCTGCAGAAACTGTGCAGCTGAAGTTCAATTCCCCGGAGCTGGGAACAATATACTGATGGTATTCATTCTGTTTGGAATTGTTAAAATAAGAAAAGGTTATGGGGCTGAGGAAGGGACCTGCCTTTTCTTCCCAGGAACAAAGGCATACCTTGTGTCTTCCCTGGTGTCCTTGGAATGTCATTTCCAACCTTTTGAAACTGTATCTGATTATCCACGTGGTAATTAGTCATAATTAAGCAGGCCTGAGGTTTGGAAAGGTACAAAGGAGGTGGCTATGAGCTGAGCTGGCTTTGGTCCTGAGTAGCTCCTCCTCCGTCTGGCTGTGGGCACCTCTCCTTCCGGAGCTAGGAGGGAGGCAAGGGGGGCAACCCACACAAAATTTGCAGTGGGGACCCCAGCAGCTCATAATCCTCCCCCTTGTCCCTTTCCCTTTCTCTGGCGATCGGCTTTCCTCACCAGCTTCCAAAGTGCTGGAAGCCAGGTAACGAATTCCCTTTTTAATGCCAAGTGATTTGGATCCATTCGTAGAAACCAGATTTTTTCAATTTATTACAGGAAAACATTCAATCATTATATCCTGGCACTGGATCAGGGGCACATGGAATTCTCCTCTACCCGCTCCACCCCCAATGAGCATTTTAAAAGCTTAGCAAGCCCAGAATGCCGTCTTATTAAAATTTTTTATATATTTATAATTAAAATACAGGGCTGGCAGTGGAATCGTTTTAACAGATGTAATCGGACACGCAAGGCTTTCCTGAGCCCAGGTCAGGCGAGAAACAATGGCCGCTTTAACTCCGGCCTCAGCTCGAGTTTCTGTTTGCACATGGGCCCAATTTGTACCAGTTATGATTAGGTTTAAGTAAGTTGATGTGCTATTTATTTAGGAGAATTGCCATTTCAGAATATTACCATATTCCCCCTACAGCAGCGTGGCTGGCCATGTGGCTGTCACTTGTCCTACTCGGGACTGGACTATTGCCATACCAACTGTGGACTTTACTCATCCTAGACCTGCCCTGCCCCAAGACCTGGCTTTCCCATGGCTTACCAAGGTACTGGACAGTTGTTTGGATAGAGAACACTGTGACATCAGTGTCTGCACTGGGCAGGCACAGAGGCTTAGAGTCCCCCTGAGACTCCAGACTGCCCAAGCCTTGTCCTTGGTTGATGTGCATAGGGGACACCATCCTGGATCAAGTCCTGGCCTTCAAGGCTCCCAGAGAAAGGACAGTCTGCCCAGGACGAGCAAGGTTTGCTTGGTGCAAACATTTCTGTCTCCTCAATGCCTCATTAAGCTGGGAGACTTTGTTGGCCCACTTAGTGCAAACCAAAGTGGCCAGAGACCCAGACCTCCTTCGTGATAAGTAAGTCCTTTGTATTCAGTTTTATTGTAAGAGACAATGAGCCCCAAACCCTGCCCTTTGGCAGCCTACTTCTAACCATGCAAAGTGACCATCCCCTCGCTTACTACCCCTCAGTGGGAATAGACCCTCCCAGATTCTCCATTGCTTTCAGTCACTCCCAGTGTCCCTGGTCCTCCATCCTGACCTGAATGCATCTGGTTGACCCCTCTATGAAGCCTTTCTTGTCTGGGTGCTGAGACACAAGCTGTCCACAGTCCCCAGAAGGGTCCCATCTTCCCTGTCCCCTGCAGATGCAGATTTCCCACCTTCAGAGTTGTCTTGGCTGTGCACTCTTTGTACCCTAAACCCGAAAGCAATGGTGCCTTTCCTGAGGTTTTCAAGCTGTGCTCGTGACCTTGGGCTCAGGCTTCTTTTCTATGCACAAAATTCATACAGTAATGATTTTGTCTGGTGCAGACATTTCTTTCTTAATTTTATTTACTTATGCATGTATGTATGTGTTTATTTATTTATTTGCAAACAGAAAGGAAGAAAGGGGTTTGCAGAGATGGACATGCACCAGGGCTTCTTGCCACTCCAGAGGCACGCACCACTTTGTGTACCTGGCTTTACGTTGGTGCTGGGGAATTGAACCCAGGCTATCAGGCTTTGCAAGCAAGTGCCTTTTTTTTTTTATAAACACTGAGACATCTCTCTAGCTTGGATGCAATAATTTCTGAGTGGGTATTCACACACCTCTTCCTTTTATGTGTCTAGGTGAAGTGGGCATCCTCGCTCCCATTTGCTGGAAGATGTTGGATTTAGATTTTTGTGGGGAGGTTTGCTCAAGCCAGGTCAGAAGCATTGCTCTTGAGTTCCCAGACAGCAGCGCTCAGCGGCTCCACCACAGCTCGCTGCCCCTCCTGCTGCAGGGGTCTGAGTCACTTTGACCTTGTGTTTCGGTCCTCATGCTGTGTCGTGCTCTCTCCCCAGTACATATGGTGCCACAGTTTACGCCGTTAACATGAGGCATCCCGGCCCCACTTTCCCATGTGTGGGAAAATTCCATTTTCTGGCAGATTGCCCTCCTCGCCTGGTGGGCCAGGTACCTACTGGAGAAATGTCAGGGGCTGTCAAAGGAGGTGGGTGCCAGGACTTGGGAACTTAAAACCTATCTTGCACTGGGAGAAAAGCCCTGCTTCCAGCCTTCACTTCCCTCTACTTGGATCTGGTTTACCACATGATCAGCAGCTGGGGAGCTCATAAAGATAAATTAACATCCTCAATTCCAGTGCCTTCCAGAACACTGAACAGATGCATGACTCATTCTCACAGGCTCCTCCCACTTCCTATGTCTCCTAGGATACTCGAAGCCTAAAGAAGAGATAAGACAAGCATTTTGGGGAGGGGAGACATTGTAGGGATTTTATTTTTGCTTTGTGTGTGTGTGCGCGCATGAGTGTGTGCTGCGATGCACACAGAGGTCAGAGGTACACTTCAAGACTTCATTTGAGGCAGGGCCAAAGTGTCCTCAGTTCAGAACTAAAGGGTGTCTTCTTATTGGAAAAAGATCTAGGAATAATTCTTTCTCATTTTGCCTTCCTACTACTAGGTCACCCCCAAGCTTAGACATTGACCTAGTCCTCAAAACTATTGTGTGTGCCACACTTTCCTATCCTTGTTTCTCTCAAAGCCATATGTAGAAACACAGGCAGGTCTGAACACTGTCCTTGGATAGTCAGATCTTGTCTGATGCCCATGACATTGCCAATGGCTTTTTCCTTCTTCTCCCTGTGACGCAAGAAGAAATACCGCCAGGAGAGGAGACCTAAGGCCACCTCATGTGACCCTGACGCCTTGGTCTTTCTGTCTCCCTCTCTGGGCCTGGACATAGTATCCCTGTGGATGGCAGGTGGCGGTCATGGGTTCACTTGGACAAGGAAACAGCAGCTCCTTTCAGAGCTCCATGGAAGGAAAACAATGAGATGAGAAGCTTTTAGAAGAGGAAAGTTCTAGAATCCCTCCAGAGTCATAGGCAAAGAACAGAGAAGCTTTGGTCAACCTTAGTAGGCCACAGCTCTTGGGCTGTCCCACAGTTAAGTGACTTCAGCTAGGGTTTTCCAGAAAATCTTCTCCAAGTTTGTTATACAAGAAGAGCACACCTCTCTTTTTCAGAAAAGGCTTTTCTGTCAGTCCAGGTAGCTGTCTGTCTTCTCTCAGTCCTATTAACAAGGGGAAGTTGGATGAAGGGGACATGGGCCTCTGGGCCTTCTAGCATATAACCTTCCACTCCTACTTGTTCGCAGGCATCAAAGTTGATTTAACTTGGAACGAGTGCAACTTTTTGTTTCTGAGGCACCGAGGGCTCCTGAGGGTGGAGATGGAGCACTGACCTTGTTCATTCAGCGGACTCTTGGAGACGCTGGGCAGCACAGCAGCCCTGGTGCACATGGAGGGCTGTCTCAGCCCTGAGGGTGGGAAGAGGGTCCAACCACAAGCACAGAACACTACTGCTTGAGGCACAATGAAATGACCATCGGAGCTCTATAACCACTTGCAAGACAACAGCTGCATGGCCCCTGCTTAACAGCTGAGTAGAATGAGATGCTGAACACTGGCCAGGGCCCCAAGAGACCAGTGTGCCCAGTGAGTATCTGTGCCATTCTATTACTCCACAGAATGGAGGAAATTCTACTCATTCCTGTGGAGACTTTATGAATTTTGTCTACATGGTATTTTTTTCTGTATCAGCTGGAAAACTTTTAAATTATTGACATTAAATTTAAATAAAATATACCTACCACAATTTCTAAAAAATAAATTAACCAGTAGGGTCAACATTGATGGAAATGATTGGCAGTGAGCAGAAACAAGAGACGTGTGCTTGGACAGAAGATCTGACTGTACTTGAGTCCCTCTCTTCCTTGTCCTCTCTCTCTTTTCTCCCTCCAATTTAAACTGGAACGTCCAGCTTCCCCTTCACCACCCGGAGCTGAGGGAACAGAAAGAAAGAACAAAGGTGGAAGGAGGAAGGCAAAATGTAGTGTTTCCAGAGATGCCCTAAATTTCTCCAGGTAACTCACTGCAGATAAAGCAGTGGTGTCTCTGGAAGGTTGGGCTGGCACCTAAAGGGACAGTCATCACATCCAACCATGGATTCCGAGAGAAACATTAGGGCTGCTGAAGGGAGTGGCCGGAGTAAGGGGCGAGGGCCCCTGGCCTTCAGGCCCAGTCTCAGGGGTGTCTGATTGGATGGCTCCAAGCCTGGTCATCCCATTCTGTAGCCGTCTGCATCAAGGCTTCTGGTGTGTCATGGCATTGCTTCTCTCAACCCCCCTGGTGCCTGTCAGAGAGGGTGTGGGCAGGAAGGCCAGGGCAGGGGTTGTGCCCACAGTCCCATACCCTGCCCAAGTGCACACAGGAGTAGCCACAAACAACCTGGTAGGTGTGACATTCTACCACGGGAGAGAAAATGAACATTTGATTTTCATGTACCTCAGTCAGAATATCAGTATTTGGACCTGTCCCCTTCCTCCACAGGTTTCCAGTGTTGGCCAACCTAAACAGAACCCCCTTGTGGCTTTGAGATCATCGAACAGCAGACAGGCATAATTTTTTTCCTATGAGAGGGAAGTAGAAACCTGGGCTGAACCACAGAAGTGCCAGAAACCCACGTGGCCAACTCCACACTGTGCGACGGCTGTCCCAGGTGCGTGGACGATGGCATTTCCTATCACACACAGGTGAACGTTTGTGGCGGATGAACTTTCCAGGAAATGATTTCTGCAGAAAGCCGGGCATGGTTCTGAGTGTGGGCGCACACCCCTTCCGTGGGTCTGGAGCTGCCCTCGGCGATGCTCTGTGGCCTGAGGAGGCCTTGCAGGCCTTGTCTTTGCAAGAAGTTTATGTTTCAAGAAAAACACGGGGTGGCCTGGCTGTGTCTTAAGGGACGAGGAGGAGCTACAGAGCTGTTCACGCCTTTGCAATAATCCTGCCGTATATTAGGAAGAAAGTACAAAAACATATGCCGAGGAAGCAGCCCAGCTCCCCGCCTGCTCATTCATCACTTTTCCAACCCTTGCGCCCCGGGGGACGCTCTGCCATTGGGGCCTCTCCAAGATCTCGGCACAACCAAGACATTTTCCCACACTGTTACTTTCCCTTTAATTTGCAGTCAGCCTGGAAAGTCCTCTGGTTTGGCTTCCTGGATGAGAAGATGGAGAGGAAATTGACTTGAGCTGCGTGGATTTGGGCCTCATTTGTTTTAGACAATCGGATAACACAGTACAAGGAACATTTCCAAAAATCACAAGACATGTGCATTTCTCTTCGGGGGAGTTTAAATGTTGGGATTGACTCCCAGCCTGGGAGTGATAGGAGGGCTAAATGACAAGTCAGAGATGGAGCACAGACCCGCTGCTCATGTTCCGAGGAAACCCAGAGACCAGATAGAGCCCTGGGAGGAAGTCACTGGTCCCCAGAAATGTCAAGGAGAAGTCTTTCCTTGTGACTTGTCGGGAAGATTTGATTTGTGGAAGTTATATGGACGAAAGCGGCACTCTTTCCCTCCTAGTTAAGTGAAGGTTCTGAAAGGAATGAAGTCCAGAGGCAGAGAGCCACAGCTGCCTCTGTTCCGAGTACTTGAAGCTCCCTGGGGAGGGGAAGCTGGTGTGACATGCACATAACTTCCTTGGCGTGTAAAAACACTTGTTTCATCTGGAGAGATGGCTCAGTGGTACGGAACTTGCCTACAAAGCCTAACAACCTGAGTTCAATTCCCCAATACCCAGGTGTACAAAATGGTGCATGTATCTGGATTCATTTATAGCAGCTAGAGGCCCTGGTGTGCTCATTTTCCCTGTCCTCTCTCTCTCTCTCTCTCTCTCTCTCTCTCTCTCTCTCTGTCTCTCTCTCTCTCTCTGATTGCAAATAAACTAACACTTGCTTCCTTGCCTGTGGCTGATACCTGATGGTGAAAACCTAACACTGACCTGGGCTTTGTGGTTACGCTACCTTATGCACTGTGTGACCTCCAGAGCTGATGTTCTCGGGGACCTTTGTTCTTATAGGAAGCTTTGGCATATATGTTAGATTAGTATTTACCAGTGATTAGTGTGTGGGTCACTGGCTTCCTAGCATGTTATTATCTAGCTTTGAAAGAAAAAAGCAAAAACAAGCTAACAACATAACCAAAGGCAAAGCCAGCTCAAGGACTAAGTCATAGCAGGATCGCCAGCTCCAGAACCCCAGTGAGTGACGCCTCAGTACGTACCTGCTGTCAGGCTGCTGTTGTCCAAGTCAAGTGTGTCCGCAATGAATGGATGATATAATTAGTGTGTTCACTTCTGGGTCCATACTTCCCACAGGTTTTCAATTGCCAAAAAAACTCCTGGGGGACAGTCTGGGCATGAGGACATAATGCAGGATTTTGGGATGGGGGTCTGAGAACCCCAACTTTTGGGTCCTTATCCAGTTTAGCAAAGAATTAATAAAACAGACTTCAAGAAGGGTAAATCATAAGTTATTAAGTTTATTTAGGGAAAATTATGAATATGAGGTTTATTATAGGGATTAGGATGCAGGGAGGAGGCTAGCTCAAAGACTCAAGGCAGAGGAGAATCCTCCTCTGTGTTCTGCTGGAAAGGGAGAGGGGAGGCAGACTCTCCCCCACAGTGGCACATCACCCACGTGTGGAAGGAAAAGCCTGAAAACCAAGAGATTCCTTCACAGAAAAAGACCAGAGAGGATTAAGAAACAGTGAAGGACTCGGAGATCAAAGAAACTCATTCATGTAAGTGAGAAAGCACCCTGAAGCAACACACATGTCGAAGGTAAGGAAGAAACTACCCAGGCTGAAAGGAGTGTTTCGCATTGCTGTTGAAGTGAATTTACAGGTAGAAAAGAAGGCTTGCCTATGTGCTTAGGCTCCTTTATACAAACCAGGCATCCAAAGAAGGCCAGCCTTGTTTTCAGACTGAGGATGTAAGGAGAGACCTGATTGGTTTGTGGGCTCAGGGCCTGACCCCGGGAGGCTGAGCAGAGGAGCAATGGGAAATTCCTGCTGGGCATCGTCACTGGCAGCCATCTTGGGTGAGACGGGATCAGACAAGTTCTAGTTTTGCCAGGGTGGGCAGAGTGGCAGCTCCTTGTTCCATCTTTGGGCTTCTGTCCCCGGTTTCTCCCCCAGGCACACATGTACTTAAGAGGACACCAGGTTCTTTCGAGAAGGCATCTCTGGCTTAAGCCCATGGGTCCTTTTGAGGGCTTGATTTGTCTCCAGAAGGAGTCAGTGTGCAGGCTGGTTCTACGTGATCTTACATTTGTGCAGATGTGGAGAGGTGAGCTAGAAACCTTGGTGGCTGAGTCCTTCCTTGCTTTAGTACTGACAGCTGCCCGTGAGTAGCAAATTGAAATCCTACCTCCCCTAAACCTGCCTTCACCACCACAGAGGTGCTTCTAACCAGAGCCCTTTGGGCTGCGAGTAAAAGACCTCAAAACATCTGGGCCAGGAGAGGCCCATATTGACTCAGCATGGACTACAGCCACATGTCCAGATGCTCTGTGCCAAACTCCACATACTTTGGTTCTCTTTCTGCTATCTCTGTTGTATGCACTGGCTCTGTGCTCACTGTAACCCACAACCGCATTGTGAGTCATTCAGCCACCATGCGGCAGAGGGAACCGGCTCCAGCGAGAGGCTATGGCTGACTTTGCTATGAGGTCTGCCCCTGGACCAGGCACTGTGGCTGGAGGATGCAAAGTGCAGGTGGGCCATGAGCAACCCAGAAGGGGAGCGAGAGCTGGGTACTGCTGGAGACGTGCGGGTGGAGGGTAGAAGGAATGGCTCTCCAAAACGTCCAGCGAGGTTCTCCAGCAGCATGTAACCTGCAGCTGCAAAGGCATTTTGTTTGGCCCTTTGTTTTATTGGAGGTGCAGATCTTTAACACATACCTTGTTTTTGTAGTCTTACACAGGGAGTAAAGTTTAAAAAGCGATGCAATTTTCAAATAATATGAAGTGATTAATTTAAATGATTGTAGTAAATGAACATATCTCACGCTGCCCATACACGAGGCTCCAGTGCCCGTTTATTGGGGTGCTGCTCCATGAGTTAGGCCAGCACGTGGGCAGCTTTAGGATAGCTGGTGACATTGCTGACCAGCCATGACGCTATGGGCCACTCAGAAATGACTAAACCACCGCGGGAAGCCGGTGTTTCGGGGAGGCATTCGGAGGTGGTTCCAAGGAGGTTTGAGTGGACTTTACTGCACAGCCAAGCAGGTGCTGAGCCTCAGCTTGAGAAGTGTGTAACACTGGGGACATGTGCACTCAGCCCACACGCGGGGACAGCAGATCTACAACACGCACAGACACACCCCGAACTGACGAGTGTTCTGGACGGGTCTGGAGGGAGGTGCCTGTGCACTGTGTTCACATATGGAAGGACTGGATACTTGACCTGGGCTGACTTTGCAGATCATCTATGATATATGGTCCAGCAATAAATAGATAAACACAGGTTGTGCCATTGGATCCTTTGTTTGAAATAAATCACCTCCTCCATTACCTTCACAATGCTTACAAAAAAGCAAAATTAATTGTGCCATTCTATTATATGGACATTTCTTTAACATGCTACAGTTTATAAAACTGCGTGAATATCAGGTTGGAAAAGGGAAAGTAACACAATTTGCTGTATGGGAATATTCAGTGCACTCTTCCATGTATGGAGGAATGTGTGGATCCAAACACAGCTCCAATCTATCCCTTTGGAAGGTTCCCTCAGGACTTACTACAGCTGATCTCCACACCATAGACACCTGCTATCTAATGTCTGCTACAGTTTGGTACTTTACCCTGAACTTCATGGGAACATGGTCATAGGATGCCACCTTTCTTTTGTGTTCAGCTTTTCTTTCAATGCGTTTCTGAGGTGCATCCGTTCTGCTCCATGCCTGTGTGTGTGTGCACGCGCGTGTGCACACACATATGCGCATATATTGATGTGTGTTGTGTGCATGTGTGTGTGTTAGATTTATTACCAGTGGTGTATTGCACATTTCTCTGTTAATGTACATTGCTATCAGTTTGGGGCTATTAAAAGAACATTGCTCTAAAATTTAGGTACAGATTTTCTTGTTGTCATGTTTTCACTGCTCTTTGGTTAATAGTTAATAATAAAACTTCCAGGTCATAACTTCGTGAACGTCTTCAGGTTCCAAAGGGGTTAGGTCTTTGTGCCACATGTAGTAGAGGTGCAGCTCACTGGTGGAGTACGGCAGCTTCAAGGTCCCAGTTCAATCCCCCCTGCATGACAGAAGATTTTTTTTTAATTGAAATCACAATTTTCTGCAACCTAAGCAATGCATCACTCTGTCAAGCTGCCCTCTATCTTCACAGCACTGACTGTTGTTAGTCTTTCTTACTGAACTCTAGTGCTGGGAGAGGTGTCGTTTCATGGGGACTTCATGTTTTCTTCACTGGTGACGGATGACATAGAACATCTGTTTAGTGCTTGTTTGTTGGCCACTCATGTATCTTTTCCCATGAAGTGTTCATTTTGTCTATTTTAGAAGCTGGGTTGCCTTTTTAAGAGAATTTTAGGAATCTTTTACATATTCTGCATACAGGATTTTGACAGGCCCATATCTGTGTATGTTAGAAATACTTTTCTCCATCTGTGGCTTGCTTTCTTACTGTCTTAAGAGAGTGCATCGGTGAGCTGGGCATGGTGGCACACACCTTTAATCCCAGTACTCAGGAGGCAGAGGTAGGAGGATAGCTGTGAGTTCAAGGCCACCCTGAGATTACATAGTGAATTCCAGCTCAGCCTGGGCTAGAGTGAAACCCTACAATGGGGGAAAGAAAGAAAGAAAGAAAGAAAGAAAGAAAGAAAGAAAGAAAGAAAGAAAGAAAGAAAGAAAGAAAGAAAGAAAGAAAGGAAGGAGAGAAAGAAAGAAGGAAGGAAAGAAAGGAGAGTACCTTGGTGGAAAGAGGGGTTAATCTGATGAGATTCAATCTATGAATGAATTGTATTGTATTAGAGTCTTGCTATATAGGCAGGACTGGCCTTGAACTTGTGGCAATCCTCCCACCTCAGAGTCCCGAGCGATGGGATTTCACGTGTGCACCCACCAGCTGCATCCCTAGGAGCTGTTCCTGCCAAGCACTTTGTGGACTCTCTACAGCTGCTTTCCAATCCTCAAGGTTGTAGAGAAGCACCTTTCTCCCATACCTTTGTAGCTGTCACTTTTGTGCTGCGGCCATGACCCTCCTCCAGTACACGTTCTGGCTGATGAAGAAGGGGTTGAAGTTCATGTTTTTCTACCCTTCTTTCTGGTGTCTGCAACACTGCCAGATGCAAGGACAGTTCTTCCTGTTGGATTTCTCAGGGTCTTTCTGAGGCCTCGTGACCATCATACGTGAGGCTGGTTCTGGGCCTCTCACTGGGCATCTTTGTGAGCTTCCCAGCCCATCACCACAGCCACACAGTCTCAGTATCTCAGTACTGGTGCACCACGAACCTGACACAGCTTCCTGCTTTCCCATGGGGTCAGGGGATTCAAACTCAGAGACTCAGGCTTATCTACTGAGCCATCTCCGCCAGCCCATAGTTGGTTTTGCACATTGTTCTTGTCCTGAGATCTTGGTCAGCCACTTCTAGTCTACAGTAGTTTGATTTCTAATTCCTTAGAACATCATGTCAGCAAATAAAAGTATTTTTGCTCCTTTGCTAGGTTATGGCTTTAATTTTTTTTTAAACTTTGTTGTGTTCACTGGAAGTGGTAAGAATACACATACCATCTAACATCAGTCTTAGGAGGAAAACTAGACATTTGGGAATTGAAAGAGAAAATAGATTAAGTATTTTTACAGATGCCATTTAATGGAATGAGTGTGCTCCCATTAATGTACAAATTCTTTATTCTTACTATGAATTGGTGTTGAATTTCAACAAATGCTTTTGGTTCTTCACATATTTAAATGGTCATTCCCTCTTTGTTTTAGAAATTTGGGAATAATTAAATTGAATGATTTTTAAATGCTAAGCCAACCTTGAAATACCAGAGATCAAATTCACTTGTTAGGGCTGTATTATTCTTTTATGTATGATTGAAATTTTAATATTTCATTATCTATTGTACATATATATTCTATAAGGAACATTCATCTTTTGTTTACATACCTCGTATTTTTTATTTCAATTTCGAAGAGCAGAGTGGTGCTGGAAAACAATTGGTAAGTGGCCTCTCCTGCTCTGTTTTCTGAGAAGATTTATATATTACTGGAGCCATTTGTCCTTAGATATTTGATACTCTATACCACCAAGGCCTGTGGGGTGTGTCTGTGTGTGTGTGTGTGTGTGTGTGTGTAGGTTTTCTGTAAGATTGTTTTAGACAATATAATTCTATACACTTGAAAACATTTTTTGTATTAATTTGTGTGGGGGTGCACATGTGGAGGTCAGAGAGCAACTTGAGGTGTCTGCCACGGGAAGCTGGACTTGCCAGCACCAGTTACCCTTCTCCACCGAACATTGTCATGGCCATGCTTGGGATCACAGGTGCTTCTACCTCTATGCATCTGGCTTCATGTGGGTGCGGGAGAATTGAACCCAGGCTAGCAAGCATTTCAAGTAAACACTTTTAACCACTGAGCCAGCTCCTCAGCCCCATCTGCACAAATCTATGTACTAATTTTAAACCACTTAAGACTTCAAATTCTGTCACCACAAAAAGTGAGAGGGGTATTTGTACTTTAATTTGCTCAATTTAGCTTATGTGGGAGAATTGGTTTATTCTCTAATATTGGCATCCAGAGGCTGTGTTATTCAATCTGAATATGTGTAATATTTATTTGTAGAGTTTATTCATATGCAGTTGCTTATAGTGCTTCTGTATGATGCTGTAAAGACTGTCATGTGAGTAGTTAGTAGATGCTTCTCTCATTCAGGATGCTGGCCCCATATATTCTCACTTTTTTGCCTGATTAGACTTATTTAGGGCTTAGGAGATATCAACTTTACTAATATTTCAAAGACCTCAATTTAACTTTTAAATTTTTCTTTATTTTTTACTTCATCAGTATCTCTAATCTTTATTTTCTATGCTTAATTTATCTATGATGTTTTATTCATTCACCATTTTTCATGATTTTTTTTCAGAATGAAGCTATTATTGATTCTAAACTTAAACATACATATATTTAAAGCCATATATTCTCAAATACATTATTTTTGCTGGTTCCCTCCAATCTTCATACTTCTTATGCATTTAAAATAAGGGGCTGGAAGACTTCATTTTCAGTGCTTCAAAGATTCCATTTCCTTATCTCTTGCTCTAAATTGTATTATTTTGTTTTCTGAGAATCAATGGGTACTACTAGTATTCTCTATATTTGCCATATTTTACCCAAGGTCCCCCTTTAAGCTTTTCCTCCTTTTATGATTGGCTTAGATAGTTTTTCCAGAGTGCACTGGGTTGGGATTTGCTTTCTCCTTATCAGGTCAGTGTATTTTTACGACTACACATTGTTACAGTTCACGAAACTTGAAAATATTTTGACATTCTTTCATTTCCCCCCCAACCCATTCTGTCTCTTCTCTATTTGTGGAAATCTATTTTCATGCTTCTTCCCTGAAGGTTATTGAGCTTCTTTTCATTTTTAAATAAATACAAAACAATGTCTTTCTTCTCGGTGTTGTTCAGTTTGTAGAATTTCTACTGCTCTGCTTTCCACTTTGTAGGAGCTCTCTTCTTCACTCTCTAACTTGTTGATGGGCAGCCTGGTTGACTTTTCAATAGGGTTACAGTAATCTTCTGAATTCAAGTTCACACACTGTCCCTTTGATGACAGTCTCCACCACTGCTGAGATTTCTCCTCTCTACTATCTACCTCTCTGCCTCATGTAGTAATGTGAATGCATAATGTCTCCACAACCTAATATGTTTGTGATTCAGCCTCATGCTCAGTCCACAGCTGGCGGGAATTTGGAAGGGTGGACTTTTTCTGGAGGAGATTTGCTTCTGGGTGTGGGATTTTAGGTTTACTAGCCCAGATCCAAGCTCAGTAATGAGACTACTTCCATGCAGATATGTGGCCGATTCTTGCTGATGCCATGCTTTCTCCATCATGATGATGCTTCCCCTTGAATATATAAGCCTAAGGGCTGGAGAAATTGCTTAGTGGTTAAGGCACTTGCCTGCAAAGCCTAAGGACCCAAGTTTGATTCTCAGGGACCCACATAAGTCAGGATACACAAGGTGGCACATGTGTCTGGAGTTTGTTTGCAGTGGCTAGAGGCCCTGGTATACCCATTCTTTCTCTCTATCTGCCTCTGCCTCTCTCTCTCTCTCTATCAAATAAATAAAATAAAATGTTTTTGAAAAGAAAATATAAGGCTTAAATAAACCCCTTCCTTCCGTAAATGCTTTTAGTAGGGAGTTTTGTATTAGCCGTGGGAAGAGGACTGCTATAGAAAAATTGGAAACCAGAGTGAGGTTGTTTCTGCAATAAACCTGAGAAATTTTGGGGGGTCTTCTAGAACTGATTTGTAGAAGGAATATGGAAGAATTTGAATTTTAGACTAAGCTGTGCCATGCAGTGCTGTAAACAGAGCTTGATGGACCATTCTGGTGAGAGTTTCAAAGGTCTAAATGCAGAAAAAAAACTGTGGACTTTTGAGGCTTGGCTTATGAAGGCGTTGTGAGGACTGGGCTAGAAGCAAGAAGTACAGCCAGGAGGGTGGAATTTAGACCCCAGAGATTTTGCCATGGGTCCCAGATGCTATATTTAGAACTGCAAAGTGTGATGTCTGCCCTACTGGATTTTTTTTTTTTTTTTTGGCAATCTTTCTTTCCCATTCTCAGTTTTTCCTTTTTCAAATAGGTATGTATTTAACTTATGTTTTGATTTTACAGGCTCACAATTAAGAGACTCTCTTCAGTTTCTGAAGAGAATTTTGACTTTTGAACAGTAGGCATTTATAAAAGCTAAGGGGACTTTTCATGATGGAATGGATGCATTTTGCATCATGCGATGGTCTTGAGTCTATGTGGGCCAGTGATGAGACGTGGTAGTTTAAATGAGATGTTCCCCAATTGTCTCGTGTGTTTTGAATACTTGATTTCCAGCTAGTAGCAATTTGGGAGGGAGAAACTTGCTCCAAGAGGTGTGTTTTTGGGAAGTTGGGTTTTGGATAATATAGCTCAGCTCCAAGTGTATTAGAAAAAAAAACTCCTTCTATCTAATATGTGAGAGCCTCCTACTTACGTCATGCTTTTTCTTACTCCCTTGAAACTGTAAACTGAAGTAAACCTTTTCATCTCATAAGCTGATTCTGGTCCGGTGTTTTGTCCCAATGACGAGAAGGGATCTACAACATCTCCTGATTATGGGTCACAATTCCCTGCTTTCTCTCACAGTGTTTGGTGTGAGAAGAACAGTGTGTATACTTGCTGTAAGAAGAGATGTCATGCTACTGTTTTTTGCTTGTTTGCTTCTTTATTTGTTTGTTTGTTTGCTTGTTTCAAGGTAAGGTCTCATACTTGCCCAGGATGACCTGGAATTCACTCTGTGATTCTAGGCTGGCATCAAACTCATAGTGATCCTCCTACTTCTGCCTCCAAAGTTCTGGGATTACAGACATGCACCCTAAAAATGTAAATCATAATCTAGGGTACACACGCAAATAGTCTCCCTTTATCAGCAGAGGTATCTCCCATAGTGGATTCTTGAAACCTTGAGGCGTACCAACCAGTATCCATACCTATAATAAAGTGCAATTTATAATTTAGCACAGCATGATACTAACAGTGGTGACTAATAATATAAGAAAGCCTCACTAGTCTTGGGCTTTGTGACTCTGGTCAAGTAAAATCAGGGACACCACATTGTGAGCACTGTAAGGCCGAGAAATTCCTCTAGGATCTAAGGCTGCTGCAAAGGAGCTTCAGGGATGGTCATGCACACAGCCTGGACACACAGGACATAGGGGCAGTCACATTGTGAGAGGGATGGGCAAGGAGGTCCACACACTGCACAGAAGAACAGCGACTTAACACTTTGCATCTGTGTATTCCTGGAAATTTCTATTGAATATTTTTGCCAAATGTTTGACGGAAACTACAGAAAGGAGCACCAAAGATAGGGGTGATACGTGTTGCACACAGGCAGGGCCCCATGTTAAAGCAAGCCTAAGCTGTCAGACATGACTAAGGGCCCCAGGCTATGGAGAGGTCACAGCAGCCTGAACCACCGACACATCTTGGGGCCCAGACTGCCAGGGGTGCTCCTCCCCCCATTTTGGGGGATTGCAGTGAGCCTGGACCTCCACCCCATTTTCGGGGGTTGCAGTGAGCCTGGAACCCTGGACAAAATATCTTGGGGCCCAAGACTGGCAGGAAGTAGGGCCACACCTTCTCCAAGCATGGGACATCTGGACATCCTGATAAGACTTAACTTTTGCTGATAGCCCTGTGACCTTTGAAGCCAGTTGCCTAGGAAACTCCTTATATTGTATCAGCCAGCAGCCTTCACACAGCCCATCCCCCTGCAAATCATACCCCATACCTTTACCCGCCACTACATAGATCACCTGAATCTCTCCCTATGTGCTGGAATGAATGTCCCTAAGCATCGACAAGCAACCTTTGAACCCACCAATCCCCTTAGGACCCTCTTCCCGATCTCTCTCAACTGCTTATAAAAACTCAGTTTCCTGACAAATAAACGAGCTGTTCTCTGAAGCTGTCCCCCGGGTGTTTCATCCTGTCGCACTCACGGCCTGCTCAAGACCCTGCTCCACAGTTGCCTGGACGCCTCCGGGGAGCCAGTGCGCGACAGCCTCCTGAGGAACCAGGGATCCCACAATGTGTGTGTGTGTGTGTGTGTGTGTGTGTGTGTGTGTGTGCACGCATGCATGCGCTAGCGCACTTATTTTAACTTGTGGGGCAAAAGATCTCATTTAGAATTTCAGCAATGACCAAAATAATTACAAGTATGTTAAATTAAGCTATGCAATGGACATTTTGGCATCCATTTGAAGAAAGATAATAAATTCATGTTGATAGATCTAAAAGTAAAAAAATCTGTTTTAAGAGTGAATAAATTCTTCAGCAATATTATCCCATAAAAATACCAACAGAGGGCTGGAGAGATGGCTTAGTGGTTAAGACACTTGGCTATGAATCCCAAGGACCTAGGTTCAACTCCTCATTACCCACATAAGCCAGGTGCACAAGGTAGCACATGCATCTGGAGTTCATTTGCAGTGGTTAGAGGCCCTTCTGCACCTATTCCCTCTCATAAATAATAAATAAATATTAAAAATGCCAACAAAGTTTATGTTTACCTTGCCCAATTCCAAATTTCATTGACATGTCATTCTGATATGAATAGAAGAGAAAAAATATTAAGGTAAAAAGATAAACCTAACCAAATGTTACAAAAATTATGTGTGCTATGAGGCTGGGACACATTAGGCAGTGTGGTACTTGGTATAGGAATAAGCAATAATAAAGTACGAAATAAACTTTAATATGCATATAAATTAGTATATAATAAATGTGGCTTTTAAATTGATGAGAATGTCATGGATTGTACCAGACGCTCTATTGAAATAAGTACATTATTTGTCAAAAAATTTTAGTCTGAAACCTCAGCTAATATCTTACAAAAGTATATGAAAGAATTAAAAATGTTAGAACAAAATCTGAGAGGATTTTATTTATGTTATTTCAGAATAGGAAACGGAAAATAAAAGATCTCTATGTCATAATTTTAAAAATGGCTCAATCTTATCATTTTGGCATGAAAGATAGCTCAAAGTAAAAACACCAGCTGGAGGGAGAAAAAGTTTGGTAACTTATGATAAGTATGGACCACCCCTTCCTGGTTTGTGAAGGGCTCTTGGAAGTCAAACAGAAAGTCAGTATATTATGAAATTGTGCAGTGGCTGGAGTGAAGTCACGGCATAAAGGCACAGAAACTTAAGCTGAACCGAGTATGAAATGCTGAGCCTTGCTCTTTATTAAATAAATTAAGATGAGAACTTAGAAGGAAACACTGTCTTAGTCCCCTTATGTTACTATAGAAGAATTTCACAAACTGGTAAATTTATAAAGAGGAGAATTATTTCTCAGCTTTTAGAGGCCAGTAATTTGGCAAGGTGTTGCCTTCTGGTGAGGGGGTTTCTTGTTGCATGTGACATTGCAAAAGCCATGGAAGTGTGGCAGAGGGTACCTCAGAGCAAGAGAAAGGACAACAGGAAGCGGAAGTTGAGGCAGTAGAAGTGGATTTGAGACAGAGTCTCCCTATGTCATCCTCCTGCCTCAGCCTCCAGAGTGCTGAGAGTATAGGAGTGCACCCAAGGGCCCTAATGTCATGACAGTCCATTCCTGTGATTACTAACCCATTTCCTTGATAACAGTTTCAGTCCCCTTATAAAACACTTCTTTAAGCTCCTGTGCCCCAGGACTGATTCACTGCCAATTAGACCTGAACATGGATTTTGGAAGGGACAATAATGGATGCCATTTTCCTCTGTGAGACTGATTAAAAAGATAGATTGCATTACTGGTAAAGTTGAATGAAAACAGGCATTCTGTAGACTTATAGCGGCAAGTTTCTGATTCTTTTCAAGACGCAGTTTCATAACTAAACGTACACCTCTTTATCCAGGCATTCACATTAAGCACCAATTTTAAAAAAGATGCATATGCATGCATGTGCATGTTTAATAGCAACAAAAGAATAGAAAAAAATTGCCCAAAAAAGAGCTCATTAAATAATGATTGCATTATCAAAAAAATAAAATACAAAATAAACATGAAAAGAACAAGTTCTATCTTAACCCGGAACAAATTTCCAAGTTGCATTCTTAAATGAAACAATCCAAACACACTAAACTATGCATAAAGTACGCCACTCTTGAAAATACAGGAGCTCTACACACACACACACACACACACACACACACCCTCATTTGCATATATTTGAAGACTTGCAGGAACAAACTGAGATGGCCTAACCAACAGTGATGTTGGGTAAGTCGGGTGGAGGGAGCCTTCCTTCCTTTGTGAGCCCCGTGATCCTATTTTTAGTATAATTTTTGGTAATGTGCCTAGATCGCTTTTTACTAAATATTTTCAAGCATTATTTATGGACCCTTTCCCATGTCAGATGCTCTGAGGAGCCATGTTTCTGGACAGCTGATGAGTCCTTGAGGCCCAAGCCTGTGTTGGTTTGAGTCAGATGTTGTCCTCAATAAACTCATGTATTCTGCATGCCTGGTCCCTGGCTGGTGGCAATTTAGGAGGTGGAGGCTTGCTGGAGGAGGTATGTTGTTGGGTTCAGGCTTAGTTACAGCCAGTTCCCCTTTCCCAGAGTTTGGCACACTCTCTGACTGCTTTTGTCCACCCGATGTTGGCCAAGACATGAGGTCCAACCTCTGCTCATGCCACATTTTCCCGTCATCATGAAGTCTCTCCTTGCATCTGTAAGCCCAAATAAGTCCTTTCCTCCCACAAGCTGCTTTTGGTCAGGGGCTCCGTGCAGGCAATGAGAAGGTAAGTGCAACAGCACCCGTGTCTGTAAGTAAGTACGTGTATTGGAAACGGAACTGGAGACTGAGACCAATACAAAGATGAGAACATCTTGGGGGCATGATACATGATAAAGAAAAGGCACCCCTCCCGCTCCAGAGTCAAGGTGAAGCATCACACCAGCACAGATGCAAGGATCCAGCACAATTAGACCTGCTTAATGTCTTTCTCCTATATCCAGCTATAAACCTATAGTTTCTAGGACCCTCACCCGAAACCTCATGTGTAGTAAAAGCCCTGTCCTAAATGCCTGCACAGACACCCTGGCTCCTGGTTTTATCTGACCAGACCATGACCTCTCTACTTGTGTGTGTGTGTGTGTGTGTGTGTGTGTGTTATATATCAAGAGGGGAACAGACAATAGACATAGAACAATAGAATTCCAAAAGGCTTTTAAAATCCCACATGGAGTTACAACCAGAACATTTGAGTGGGACGTGGGACTCTTTCTCTTCAAGGAACCCAAACTCATGCTGTTGGGTGTGTTTTCATCTCTCTGAGTCATCCTTCTTTTTTCCCAATCCTTGCACTTAAGTCTATATTAAATGTCTTTAATGAAATCCTAAGAATTCCTCCTGGAATTCTTTCCTGTCAAAGCCAGGAATCCAGGGCCATGTTGAGGTCCCTAAAAGTACAAGCAAATGCCCCAGGTCGTTGAGAGTGACGGTGTGGTGCTGTGTCTCAGGGACAACTTGTCGGAGCTGATTGAATGTATGAGATGCCACTAGTTCTCCACATGCAGAGCGGGTTCTGTGCTTTCGCAGCTGCATTCCCGATCATGGGTCCCTATCTATGTCCACTTAGTCTCATTGCTAACATCTTGGCAGTGTTACTTACATAAAATGCTTTGAAGTCTTTTGTGGACTGGATAGTTTCCTCTCATATGGTAAAATATCACTTGCACAGTCCAGCCCTTGCCTCCCTCACCCTGACATGTTCTCTCCAGCAGAGTGCTCTTCTGAGCCGGAGCCACTGGGATGATGAGCTGTTATAAATCTCTTTCCACAGAGCAGTACCAGACCCGCCGTCATGAAGAGACGTTAACACAAAGCACTATGTGACAGTTCAAGGTCACTGAATGCATCTTTACTTTGGTCAGGGTGCACACTCGATGACACCCAAGGCTGTCACCGGGATTTGCAAGTGAACACCGTGGCCTATGGCATTCTGGGGTTTTCTCCTGTCCTGGTGTCCCCCCACTTTAGCAGCACCTCCTGTCAGCTGTCCCAGGCACACGCAGAACCGCCATGCAGTGACAAATGGGACTCGGGATAACTTCCGTTCACCAACCCATCCACCGGTCCTGCTGTGTACTGGGGAGGACCGATGTGAGGCACGTGGCTTCTGCTCTCAGGCAGGCTCTCATCCACTGGGGGACTGGCATGAAGGACAGTAAGGCTCAATCACAGAGCTTGGAAACCAGGTCCTGTTCTGAAGTCTGTACTGGGCGACAGCCAAGCCAGTGTTGTTTCAGCATCTACGGTGGTGGGCATGCTGGAGATCACCAGGCTGGTCAAGGAGGCCATCTCTGCCCTGAGCCTGGGGTGTGCTCATTCCAAGAGGTGAGGCGATTGGCAACACCCACAGAGCTCCTTGCAGAAAGGCCGGGGTCTCGAGGGGAGCCAATTGAACGAGAGTGCCTATGGGTCTCCACCCTGTAGTTGTTACTTTACTTGTTTCCGGGACACAAACACCCAAAGCAACTTAAGGAAGAAAAGGGTTTACTTTGGTTTACAGTTCCACAGGACATTGTCCATTAGGACCAGGAAGGCCTGGCGAGCTGGCTTGTCACATTGCGGTTGGAAGCAGAGAGAAACCAGGAAGTGGATCCAAGCTATAAAACCTCACGTCCCAACACCCACCCTCCCCCACCACCGCTTTCCCCAGTGGTCCACTTGCAGCAAAGCCACACTTCCTGAAGGTTCCACGTCCTTTCCAAATAGTGTCAGCAGCTGGAGATGGAGTGCAAGGGGACACAGGAGCCCAAGGGGATGTTGGCATTCAAACTACACCATATGCACTCCTCTCTGAGCACCTCAGGGTGAACAATCCCCCTCCTAAGGGTCCTGGTGAGCCAGGATCAGGGAAGATTCCACCATGAGGGTGAAACTGAGTCAAAATCCTCCAACCTCAGGGTCCATAGGACCTAGTTATTGTAGCCAGGATCTGGCATCTTGGGGCTTCTGGTGATAATTTAGACCACAGGGAGGTCTTCTTTCTGGAGAAAACATGTCAGAGCTCTTGGTCAGCTGAGTGATTTTCCTTGTCTGTGCTTGTATAGGAGGTTAGTGCATGGATATCCTCCATCCCTCTGGTGATGAGCAGAGTCCTGTTTAGGAGGTAGGTAGCTCATATTTGGAGCAGTTCTGTTCTACCCAAGGACTCGGGTGGAGCAACAGCAGGTGGAGAATGCCAGGAGGGGTGAGCTTGGATGTTTGTTCCATTGACAGGTACTGACGGAACATGTGCTCTGAGCCAGGCAGCTTTGATGTAGCCAAGAGTGTGACCACATGAAGAACAGGTTGGTTTCATGCACTGCCCGAGGGAAAGGAGACTCACAACCAGCTCACACTCACGGGTTGCTCTCTTGGTTCCTGAGGCAGGGCTAGGTTCCAAGGTCATACTTGCCTTCCATTCCCTTTCGCTGCTTTTGTCTCCTGTCTTATTGTTGCCCCTCTGGGTGGAGCTTGGACTGTAAAGGTCCATGTCCCTCTTTGTTTAGGATTCCTTCCAGGTCATTTGGAATTCATGCCTGGGACTTGCTCCAGATAGAGTCCCACTTTGCTCAGTGCTGTAAGCATGGAGAACCTGCTGGAAGCTCCCTGACTCTCTTTCCTAAACAATTATCTGCAAATGTAATGTTCCCTATGTTTGCCAGGGCCCAGAGCTGCATACATGTCTAGTATGAAGAGCAGGAGTTTGCAGGGAAGATTGTAGAACAAAAGCCAGTGTTATTCCTGTGTTCAGCTGTGGACTTGCTCCTGGCACTCTTGGAATAGGGGACCTTGACTGTCATCCATTTGCAAATGGTCTGAAGTGGTCCAGGATCACAACAATGTTCCCAGCACAAAGATGGGGAAATGAAACCTTGCCAGTTGTCAGGCCCTGGTGGTGGAGGTGGCACTAGTTTCCACCAGGCTGGTCTACAGAGATGGCACGCTAACATGTACCATCTCCTTCCACTGCTGGCCTGTTGCTTGGTACTTTCTCATTCTGGCTTTGTTTTCCCCAAGATGGCTCCAGCTTAGATGGTTCCAATGAAGCTTGGCCAAACTGCATTGGCTACACTGACGTAAGCTTATCATCCACGTCACCATCACCATCCGGGGACATTTCCTGTGTACTTGTTGCCAAGTGCTGCCAATTCCACTAACGGTCCTTTACTGTCTGCCACGTGCCAGGCCCTGCGCTAAGTGCTGGGCAGACAGCCATGCACAGCATCCCAGCTTCAGGAGCCCAGGCTGCGACGAGAGCAGAGAAAGTAATTCAAAGCAACACAAACTGAGATGCAGCAGGAGGTGCTATGGGAACACAGAGGGGTGTGCTGTGTCCCAGCCCAGGCAGAGGCGACAAGGAAGGCTTCCCAGAGCCACTGTGTCCTGAGGGGCTGAGTCATTCAGAACAAGCGAGTAGGAAGTAGCTAGTTCAGGAAACTCTCCAAGGGAACCTACACTCGGGTCCAAGGACAACATCAGATGTTGGGAAGGAACCCCTCCTCTGCTTCGGCCTCCAGTCAGAGTTATAGCTGGCACCTGGCCGTGGCTTGGAAGCGCTTCCTGTGTGAGATGTGGAGATGAAGGAATGTGCTTTCTTCTTGGAAGAATGCTCTCTCTGTAGGAACGTCTCAGCAGCCCTTCAAAGAACATCCTGCTGCATTTTCATTCCGACCTGCTCTACCCAGGGAAATGGGACCAAGGCTCAGGAAATTATCTGTGAGCCACGGAGGATCCAAAGTAAAACTTGTCTGGATTTGGGTTGATTATTGCTGTATAATTGGGGTCCTTGAATTTTCATTCATTTCATTTTCTTCATTAATCTAACAAACATTTCCCAAGTATTGCTTGACGAGGACAACACAGTAGATGGATTGTGGAGGGCAGGTAAACTGGTGACACTGATGGACAGATGGTGAATGGACAGGTAACATACACATGTAAAATGAATGGATGGATGTGGATGGGCAGATAACATGAATCGATGGATGGTGGATAGGCAGATAGACAGGTAACATGAACAGAGCCCTTCCATGTGTATGTATTAGCTTGTGCTGGACACACACCCAGTCTTTGAAGCAGATCCCATTAGTAAGTTAATTCTGCACAAGGGCTCAGCATGGGCTTCCCTGTATTCAAGGGTGAAGTTTACATTCTATCTGATGCGTCCCTGGTTCTAAGTCCTCACCTCCTGAAGGGTGGGAGGGTAAGCCCGTAGGTGAAGTAAATGTGCCACGATACAGAAACAGGCGCTGAACTTGTAAGAATGGGGAGTGCAAAGCCAGGAGGGCCAGAAGGGTCTGAGGCAGGTGAGGCTGGGCTGCCGTGTCGCAGGTAAATCACCCACACTTCCTGCGGTTGCCAGTAGAGAGACTTTTACTTATTTAGTTAAACCCAGGTAAAGAGAAGACCTCGAAAAGCAAACACTGGGGTTTCACAGAGTGTGGGACTATGTCAAGACCCTGCAAATTTATGAGGGTGCTGGGACTCAGCTGTGGTGTGCTTGGTCATCTGGGGTCTGCTCTGTTCTTATTGGAGGCCCACACCCCAGAAGCAGTGCCCTCACTGGCACTTCCATTGCTGAGATTTGACACTTACCCAGTTAGCACAATCTATCCTCGAGGCTAGGCTGTAACTGAAGATTATGAAACTTTCTTCTCCACTGTAGGGGGGTCCAATGTGGAGCAGGCAGCCTTCTGCATCCTAACCTTCTGATGGGGCTTGGGTCACCAATCCCCATCTAATATGGAGGCAACTCTCATGTCTCCCAGGCACTCGTGGAATTTGCAAACACTGGGAACCGTTGGTAGGATAACACAGTGATTACCCACACTCGGGTACATGCATCTGGCCATTGTTAACACCATCTGCAGGTGCACATGACCTACTTCCACAGGCATATCAGCACGCAACTCCCAAACTCAGGGGCCTTTTATGTCATAAAGAAACACTAATCCAGGGAGGAGATGAATGATAGTTTCAACTTCATTTATTATTTGGCACATACTTAATTTTCTCTAGTAGTCTCCAAAATTCCAAGATGGTACTCTTTTTTTGAACAGAATTTTATCAAGGATGACAAAAAGTTGCTATAATTTCATAATGTCTTCTAATCTATAGCAGGGCCCTTCTAATTTTCTATTAATTGATTTTTAAGACCACATTCATTGTCTTGTGAGAAGCTCTACGTGAAGGGTTTATCTGGTGGTTTTCCTGTGGTATTGGCCATTATGTTCTTATGCCCCTTTATTTCTTGTGAGCAGAGGCATGTGGAAGGTGTGATGCAGGCAGAATATATTTGGAAAATCTGTGTGGATGTACTTCATGGATGCCTGACAGGCATCCCCACCAATAGTGATGATCACAACTTTCCATGACAACGATGCTTTCTCCCCTTAGCAGCTAGCACGCACTTCATGCTGTTACCCAGCAGTCAGCTGATGGCTTTAGCATTAATTGATTATCTTTAATTGAACTGATTATTTTGGGCTTCTTTTTCAAAGTATGTTTGTTTATATTTCATGCCTGTAAAATGCATTATTGTCATTTTACGTAAAATTCTTATGTTTTGTTTTGAATTCTTGTGTTTTACAGGTAAGTAATTTCTAAGATTGTTTTCACACTCAATGCAGTGAGGAATCTCATTTCATTGGGTGTGTTTTATGAATGAGTCCAATATCGTCTTAGGACAATTGTTAGAAATTGCTAGAAATAGATGCCAAATTATTCACATGGAAAGTTATGGTACAGGTGATTCATTGCCAAACTCTGGCCCATATCTGAACCAATGTCATGTCCCTCCAGCCACATAGCACAGGCCATGTCTCCCTCTGGGCCTGGACAGAGCAAAAGTCCCCTTTCTAGGGACAAGTGGCTGAGTTCCAAGTCACTAGTAGGTGAATAAGGAATACAGAAGGAAATAAACAGAGAAAAATAAAGTCTGCTAAAAGGAACTCACAGTGGCAGTCTTCAAAACGTGATGTTTCCTAACTGGCATTCATCTATAGAGAAACCTTTCTAGAATGACCCAATTAGCTCTGTTTCCCCTCTGAAGGAGCTATAGTTCTTCCTATAAAACAGAGTGCCTCAGTGAAGTGTTTATTAAAGTTGCCACTTGTTTCCTCCGTGTGTGAGTGTGCTGGTGTCTGTCACCTGTGTTTGTCCATTTCTCTCTCTCTCACACACACACACATATTCACACATACACATCCACCTCTGAATTTATAATTTTTCACTTTCATAATTGGTTATAATGCCTATCACTTTTGATGCTCACACAATTGTCCCAAAGGCAGGTGGTGAAGGGTTTCCAGGTGGTTCTTTGGACTTCTGACAGAACCATTTGCTTTTGATGCCTCTTTCTTTTTAATTAGAAAGCATCCCTTCTTTCTCTCATGCTTGACAGAATAGCCTAGCATTTCCCCTGTTTTTTCCCTTATCCAGAAGTGACTCAACCACCACACACTAGGGTCTCTAGTGGGGACTGATGCTTCTAAACCCAAGTCCTGACTCTGTGTGTGCACGCCACCCATGGCATCTGTGTCACGACACTATTAGAGACCATGCTGTGATTCAGGCTAATATTCCAGTTCAAATTTTACACCATGGGTGGTTCTTTCCTTCTTTAATGTTGTGATTATATGTTCTCTCTGACATGGGAGCATTAATGATCCCCAATTTTCACATTTTCCTGCAAATAAATCACTTACCTCAAACTTTCCATGTGGACAGCGCAGCCAACAGTCGAACCACAGAAGGAAGCTGATGGTCTCTCATATACGCCCCTCTCCACGAGCACACGTTCCCAATGTTGTTCCCGAAAGTCTCCTGGACTCCTCCTTTGCTCCATGTGATTTATAGCTAGGCTCATTTGTATTCAATTATGCTTATTTGTATTTAAATATGAAAAAGACATGCGCAGTCCAGAATTCAAGTCCATGAAGAGGCTCTTCAGAGGTGCCTCTCACAGCCACTTCCATCCCCTCTGTTGGCACTGGGCTCTACCCTTGGGACAATTCTAGCTTAATCTTCTGGGTTATACATTCCCCCCTAAAATTTGTTATAAAGTAACTAATAGTCCTTTTTCTTGCTCATTTAAGGGCAGTATCACTCTTCACTGAATGGATGTACCGTAAGTTTTCAAAAGCTGTGCCATTTGGGGGTAGTTCCCCCATGATGCTGTGAAGGTTAACTATGAACCTTGTTTCATGATTATGAACCTTGCAGGTGCATTCCTGTCAGCGGCATTTGTACACACATGTGTCACTGGGTTAAACTGTGCTCATTTCCCTATCCAGAGAGTTGTACTGCTTTGTGTGCACATGGGAAATAGATCAGAGTGCACATTTCTCCACAGACTCTCCAGCAGGCTATTGAATTATGGCCCAGCTGATAGGTAAGACATGCTACTTCAGAACAGTTGTAACTTACACCTACTGGGAGTGAAGTTGAGTATGTTTGTATAACACATTGCCTTCTACTTTAATGAACTCACTGCTCAGGTTTTTGCCTACTTTTTAACATCCAGAGTTTTGTCATTGTTTCCCTCTGTTTATAGAAATTTTCCATGCATAAGGAAAATGCCTCTGCTTTTGATATAAGGCACTACATTGTACCACGGAAGAGTCAGTCACTGTTATCTGTCTGTAGAGTTTTTACCTTCCATGTTAAAACCATGGTGGGAGGGGGGGGGCTCAGAGGGCCAAGGTATTGGGAGGTATTACTGGCAAAATGTGGTGGTGCACACCATTAATCCCAGTGCTTATGAGGCAGAGGTAGGAGGATTGCTGTGATTTCAAGGCCACTCTGAGACTACATAGTGAATTCCAAGTCAGCCAGGGCTAGAGTGAGACCCTACCTCAAAATATATATTTAAAAATTCTATCCAACTGATTAGATGCTGGAGTATGTGGTGCCTACCTAAGAGGATAACTGAAAACTGCATATGGAGCCAGTCAAGGTAGTGGGTGGCTTGAGTGCCTCCCTTCCCCTCACATGGAGAGCTCCTTCAGCATTCCTCTTGTGTGGCAGGCTCCCAGATTCTGCCACAGACCCCAAGCTTCTTTTATAGGGAGATTTAGCCTCAAACCTTGGGTCCTATGCTTGGGTCCATCCTTATGCTCACAAGGAATCCTAGTTGACCACTGCTGGCTCTGCACTCATCAGAAAGTGGCCATGTTGGCCTCACATGAAACCTTTGCACAGACTACTAGCTAGTCAACAAAAAGACTGAGGGCTGGAATTTCCTAAACTCACAGAAAAGGTCCTACAAACTATCTTCTACAAGTTTGCCACCATGTGTTTATTCAGGAAGTACAAACGTCCTGGAGCCATCTGCCGTCCAGCCACAAACAGTGGACAAGGAGCCATGAGTGATGGAAGGTGGAAGGGAAGAAGAGGGTCAGTGTGGTGGCCTGGAGCTAGGAGAGGCCTCATGGGCACTTGTTAGTCCATGCAGACAATGAGAAGAAAGTTCCAGAAAGGGAACTGAAGAGAGAATCCACATAGAAAAGGTCCCTTGGAATGCCACTAAAAACATTGGTCATCGTGCAAAGGTAGTTCAAAGTGGTGTCTCATGGGGGGAAATGGAACTACGTGCCCAGGCTTCACTTCCTTCTCCCTCTGATATCCTGGCCCAGATCCCCAAACCAACCATCAGGATGCTCCAGGGAACCACAACTACCATGCTGATATGGCCTCTGGCCAAGAGCCTCCTCGGAAGTAGCATGTGAAAAGAACAAACACTGGATAAGCTAACCCACACCTGATCTGACCTTCTCCAAATGCTGCCGTAACCTACCAAAAGAGCCACAGCACAGCACACAGCCATGAGCTTGGATCCATGTGTGGCCCTCAGATTCCTAGGAGAGGGTTGGGTGGGTGGCAACAGACTACAAGTGAGTGTGCACCACAGTGGGGGTGTTGCAGTCAGGTTCACATTGCTGGCAGAAAACACCTGACCAAGAGCAGCTTGTGGGGAAGAAGGCTAATTTTGGCTTATAGACTCGAGAGGAAGCTCCATGATGGCAGGAGAAAACGATGGCATGAGCAGAGGGTGGACCTCACTCCCCGGCCAACATCAGGTGAACAGTAGCAGCAGGAGAGTGTGCCAAACACTGGCGAGGGGACACTGGCTTTAACACCCAGAAGTCCGCCCCCAACAATACACTGCCTCCAGGAGACATTAATTCCCAAATTCCCATCAGTTGGTAATCTAGCATTCAAGAACACCTAAATTTATGGGGGACACCTGAATCAAACCATCACAGGGGGACAGCAGGCCTGGTCGAGCTGTAAGGAGTGAGATGAAGGGCCAGTCTATTTCCTTTTCGCTGTTGTGAAACAGGCAAAGGGGATGTTGGAACTCGAGCCTGGGAGGGCCTGACATGGACACTGCATTTTGCTTCTGAGGCCAGGACTCTTCCTGCCACACCCCACGGGATGAAGGTGCGGAGGGGGAGGACTAGGCCTCCATTCCTCCCTGCCTTCTGGAGCCTGAGATTCATCCGTTCACACAGGCAGGCAGATTAATTTGTTGGAGGCTTTTCTTCAAAGTCCTAGGTTAGGTAGGGACTTGCCATTCAGTCACTGTTTACGTTTTGAAATCATGGTCCTCAAAATATATCTCCATTTTCACACTGAATTGGAGTAATTTTGCATTTCTTTGTTTCACGGGTGCTGTTTCCACACACTCATGAGGCTGCCCTTCCTGAGGTTCACTCTGGGCACTGTCTGGTCGCTGGAGCTGGAACAACTGGCTGTTTCAGAGCTTGCTGCAGTCAGGAAAGCAGTCTCCTGTACGAACCCAGGGAGGCCCTGAGATAGGGAGCCAGCGCACCCCACCGACTCCCTGCTCTGTGCAGTAACATCTGCAACAACTGGAACAGGCTCGGGAGCATGTGACTGCCCTGTCCTCAGTACCTCTACCTCTTCCTCTTCTTGTTTGAGAATTTCTTTACACCGATCTGCAAGCAGGACTTAAATTCTTCTACATTATTGAATTGAGTATTTAAGCTTAATATTTTAAAATCTGAGACCAGTTGAGGCCCAAAAGCACTCCATCAGCCCTCGCATTCCTGTTGAAATTAAAAGCTTGCTGAAAAAGAAAGACAGCTGAAGGAAGGCCGCGGGGCGGTCCCTGGCGGCCCCGGTCTGTTCACGGCTCGAGTGCTTCTCTCCAAGCCCACTGCCTATGTCCCTCCATCCCCCTGGGTATATTCATAAAATGGAACTGCAAAGTGCCTCAACTGAAATATCTTGTCTGCCCATCTCCCCTAAGTTCCTGTAACATCCTCTGGCTGTATACGGCATCGTGCACTTGCTCAGGACCCTCAGAAGGTCTGCACGCAGGCAGGGTGCACTGGACTCGTTTGGAACCTTGACTCTGTATTTCAGCAGCTCATTCGGCTCTCAGATATGAAAAAGTGCAAATTTCCTGTTGGCGTAGCTTTCGTTTCGCTTCTCCCCCACTCCCCTTCTATTCCAAGACAAATCAAACGTGAGCTTGTAGGATATCCTAGACCTGGAGCCAGGGCTCATAGATCAGAACGCCTCATTTGCCTTTCCTGGTGATGTTTCTGCTTCATGTAAAATTATAGAATACTTTGGCAACCCAGGCGCTCTACTGAGTTCCTGGGAAATATGTCAAGTTTCTGTCTAATTTTTAAGACTAGGATCTGGGTGCTCTGTAGCTCTAAATGCCGTACACAATCCCAGCAGCTCCGCTTATCTATTTGCTTGGTGTATTGACTTGTGTCCCTTTCTTCATGGATATTTTATGTTCTATCTCTGGTCTGACAGTGTGTTTAGGTGTGTCAGTGAAGTCAGCATGCTTGGTGACACCTTTATGAAGAAGACAGTGGTCTCTCCTCAGGGCAGGAGAGGATGGTTCTGGTGCCTTTAGTACCACCTGCCCTGACAGGCACTTCTCAGAGAGCAGATCCAGATGTTCCACCATCATCCTGACAAGGGTGTCCTCAAATATGGGAACTGAAAGACACTTGTGAAGCTCTGTGGACCCTTGGGTGAGCCCAACGTGGTCAGCCTTGAACAGAGCCTGAGTTTGGAAGACAGAAAGCAGAATCCTTCATGTGTGACTAGTCGGCACTCTGGTGGCCTTCAGATACTTTGCCATGGGAGGAAGAACTAATGGCATAATTTCCCATCTGAGGTTGTTAATGGGTAGGAACTGCGTTAATATTGTAAGTAAGAGTGAGAGGTGGCGCAGCTGCCGAGTCCACAGGAGCGAGCAGCAGACGACGTTAACGTGGGCGGCCGTTGCCAAGCTGGCGTGCACAATTTGAGTTGCAGTGAGTGAAACACTTCAGGAGTGCTCAGCACAACGTTCTAAAATAGTAACGCAGCTTTAGTCGGTTGTATTTGTTCTAAATCCAAAGCATATGACTTACTCGACCTCTGTCCACGCTTACAGGTGGAAAACAAGAGTATGAAGGAAAGCAAAACCGGAGCCAGGCCTGGTAGACAGGACCGCTCTCCCAGCTCCTTGGGAGGTTGCAGAGGAGCGTCACAAGTCCAAGGCCTGCCTGGGCTGCAGAGAGAGTTCAAGATCAGCCTGGGCAACTTCATGAGACCTTCTGCTAAAACGAAAAATGAAAAGAAGTCTGGGGATGGAGCTCAATGGGAGAGTGCTGTGTGTGAAGCCCCAAAATGCAGAAAAGAGGCTGGAGGCGGTTAGCAGGCTGCCTCCTTCTATGTGTGCTTGTGAGGTTGGAAGTGTGACTCTGGATGCCATGGGTAACAGGCCCGCTCCCATGCCCCTCTCGAATCTCTAGGAATTATTGTCTGGACAAGCAGCCCTCTGTCCTTGGCATGACTGCTGGCAGTAAAGCTAGCTCACACCTACCAGACCTTTCGACAGTTTTCCTCTTTCATTGTCACAGATAATCCTGCCCTGAGCACAGTGCTGACCATGAACTAACTGCAAGTAGAATTACTTTTCATAATGTATGCACAATTCTTCAGCAGTTTATTACCAAATGTCCTACAGTCACTATAATGAGACTTTTGCCTACTGTCTGTGGAGAAGCCTCCTGTGATGGTTACATTTTGTGTCAACTTGATCTGTTTAGGAATCCACAGACATTCCTCATAAGTGGGTCTCTGAGGTTGCTACCAGGACGGATTAAATGAAGGATGAAGTCCTTCCCTCAGGGTGAGCCCTTCCCCCAGAGTAAGTGGTCCCTCTTGGAGGGGGGCTTTAGGGAAGCTCTGGGAAGGGTCCCCTCCTCCCACCTGGCTGCTGGTACTGCTTGCTGCTTTCCAGGGTGGGTTGGAGACCAGCATGGACTGAAGACCAGCAGCTTCTCAGGCAGCCTCCAGGCCTACAGTGCCAATCGGGACTGCTGAGGCATCTGGCCACGTGGATTGAGCAGCTACCGGGTTCCTTGACTCTCAGTCCTGCAAATTGCTATTGTTGGATTACCGTAAACTAATCCAATAAATTCTCTTTTAAAACAATTCATTCTATCGGTTCTGTTTCTCTGGACAACTGACTAATACACCTTTCACCAAGTTGTCAAAGAAACTATGTCCATTAAAATCTCTTACAAAGTGTAGGCATTATTTAATCAAAACATTAAAGATTTCTCACTTTAGAAAATTTCCTGCACTGGAAGTGCACTTTTCCTGATGCACTATTGATATTGACCACCCACGTTCTTAGTCATGAGTTATCTGGCCACTGTCCATCTTTTCTTATGGAGTAGGCATAAATTTTGAGCTAACATTTATAGTCTGTTAATCTCTAGGCTCCTGAGAAACCATTGTTTTAGAACAATGCTCCCTCTAGAGCTCTAGTGTGTAGATCCCTTTTGTTGCCATGACAATATCCCTGAGAACACTGGAGGGAATAAGAATTGATTTTGGCTCACAGTTTCTGGGGTTTAAGTCCACAGTCCCTTGGCTCAGCTGCTTCAGGGATGAGGATGGCCGAGCATCGCAGTGGGAAGTCCATGATGAAGCAGGGCTGCTCACCTTGAGGCAGTTGGGAAGGAAAGGGGGGGACTGGCACAAGACATGTCCTTCAAAGGCATGCTTCTAATGACTGGCTTCTCCCTAGTTTCCACCACATCCTAATAATGTCATCAAATTATGAATCTATCCATGGATTTGGTTTGCCTCGAATCCTTCTATTCAACCCCTTCCCAAAATCCCATCTCTGCACATTGCATAGGGGACAAGCCTTCAGCACATGGGCCCTTAGGGGACATTTTATAGGCAAACATGCCACCAAAGGAGGCTATACTCACATAAAGCACACAATCCAACCCCTTCTTTTAATAGTGGTTGTGTGCTTATAATCTGAGATAGAGAAAGAACAATGTAGGGGACTTATTTAATGTATGTCAAGTGAATTTCTACTTGTTGGAAACTTGGTACGTGAGCGGCTGGACTCATTGCTGAGCACATAAAGTAACTCACTGAGCACCTCACTGCCGTTCTTGAAAGCAGGCATTAGATGTAGCTTTCCTCCTCGTCCAGCTGGGCTGGACTCCAGCTACTTAGATACTTCAAATCAGTGTGAATCAATTGAACCATTGGCTATCAAAGAACCTCTGGCTTTGATTCAGTGTTCAAAATAGTGGGACAAGAAGTGATAGACATTGTATTGACACAAATAGAAACTAATCATTCCAGTGGTTCAAACTGCTATTCATTTGTTCTTCTCCTCCAAGTCTTTCAGGAAGGCAGTGAATAGAATGAGCTGGTCCTGACAGTAGAATCACGAGAGGTTTAGATCTATTGCACCATCCTAAAATAAGAAGATACGTCCCCAAATAGATTTCCGTTTACAAAAATAATTTAATCATGGCAAAACATCTGAGCATTTATTCAGCCTATTTCATCTTATCCCCATGGGAGATAAGATATAAACAACACACTCGTGTACACACAGACATACCTTGGGTACAAAGGTTTATTTTTTCATTTTACTTTTTCCTTTAGAATTTCAAGGGTGACTCTTGGTTCAGACTTACACTTATTTCTTGTCTCTCATTACACTGGTGATGTCACAGACAGGTGCTGGGCTCATGCCACCCCCCTGCTGTGCCCTGCATTGGAGTACCAGGCCAGGCAATCTCCAGCTATAGGGTATGCAGGCTTCTTGGTCTCATGACTGTCCTTCTGTAAAGGGTTGGTTCAGTAGAAGAGTAGCTTTTGTTTGCTTTCCTGTACCATTTCCTCCAGGCAAAACTTGGCATTGGGTAGATCTGCTTTGGCCTCCAGCCAGGTAATTTAGTAGCACAAGTTTCTCATTATGAAATAGGCTCACCTGTAGGATGGTCCCGTGGTCTGGACACCGAGGCTGGTATTATTAGTATTAAGACGCTGCTTCTGTCCGACATATGTTTTCCGCATACACTGTTAATTTCCCCGAATACCAGCCTAGAGAGGTTCCTTGAGGGCTGGCACTTTTTTGTTCTTGTGGGAAATTGGGAGAGCAGCTAGCTAAACTCCAGCGGCCCTCTTCATGTCACTATTTAAAATTAGAGATGACAAAGACAGCAATTATAAAAACAAATTGCCAACGTGTCTCAGCATGGGCTCAAGGAAGGGTCTTTCTGATCCTCTGAATCTCAGAGCAAAGCGCTTTAGTGTTGGGTCATCATGGAACCCTGTTGTTGGTACATAAAACTGTCCCCTTGTTTTAAAGAAAGTATGTGTTACTGCAGCTGCTCTGTGTCTTACTACTCTAAGGCCGATCTTTCCTAAGGTTAAAAGAGAAAGATTACACGCCAGGGTCACTCTGCAAATGTTTTGTATTAGAGGAGAAATTGCCTTCATGTACTAAGACATTTAAGCACCTCGACGTTGTCGCCAGCCATCTGGGCGGCTGGGAACGTTAAATCAATCTGTTGTATGCACAAAGCCACGTAATTTATCTGTCAGGTAGTATTTCATTTAAAACATATTTCTGTGCAAAATGAAATACGTAAAATTGTCCATTTCCATACCCGACTCTAGCGGTTCCCATTATCTCACAGATAAAATTGTCTTTTTAATGGAGCAAGAAGGTCCTTGGGCACATGGGCCTCTCCTCCAGGAGGGAGCTTCTATTTGCATATGCATATATGCATATATGCAAATGTCCATTGGCAGCTGGAAGAAACCAGAGATCTTGTTTGATTATTGTGTTTCTCCCAGCCTACTTTTGAGCACCAGAGTAGGGTCAGCCGAGATTTTCGGTGATGGCTTTGTGACAGAATAACAGTCTGTTATCCAATTTAATGCAGTTAGAAGATGGCGCTCTATTTCATAGCCTTATACTGGGGCATGAGCAGGCTTTATGAAGCTGGGAGCTTAATCTCTCTTTCAGATTTATGCTCCTCAACTCTCCAAATGTGGAAGTGCCTTCTAGCATCTCTTCACTTTTCCACTGTGAGATCCGCATTATGGGAAGTGTGCCTGTGTGGTGTCCCACGCACCTACCTGCTCTGCTAAATTATTCCGTTTTTCAATCATAAAAGCCAAGCCAGAAACAACTGGCTCCCTTCCACCATTTCTTTCTGTATTTTCCTTCCCCTATAAATAAATGAATCATCCCTAAGTTGATGCTTTTAATATGGGGACCCAAGTCTGGTATCATTTCTCCAGGCCTGGGCTGTGATTAATGACACTCTGTTGTGGTTGGATTTATGTCCCCATTCACCTGGGGACATGCAGTTTGTTCTGTCTTCACAAACAGAAAGGAAATGGGTGGGAATCGGGTTTCTCATACCCGAGTGTGCCAGGAGGGAGCAGAGGAAGGCGCAGAAGAGGTCTCAGGAAGGGCTGTGCTGCCCGGAAGGAGACAATCATGTGGTGATTCCAGTAGATGATTAAGTCCGAGTGCCTGCGCTGCCTGGGCGAGTTTCCGCTGGAGCTGTCACGCCTTCACAATGTGTGTGTGTGACTCATATGCTCTGTGTGCTAAGGTGTCCAAAGATCGTTCCGGGGCCACACATCACCATGACTTTCTACGTCCTTCCTAGTCCTCCATCCTTGCCCTGCCGCAGGCCAGCCTGGGTGACTGGAGCCTCTCCAGTGAGCAATGGAAGGAACCGGGCTAATTGAAACAGCAGCTTACACATGGGCTGTTGTTTGAATTCCCATTCCTGAAATGTTTCCAAGCATCAAAAATAGACACTCTCATAACCTCAGCGCTTTATCCAGGCAGACCCTGCTTGCTCAATCAGGGGTGAGGCTTCACGATTGGTCTTTCCTGGATCCCAGGCAATGAGTGCGAGGATGAAGACATTCAAAAGATACTCAGGATGAGCAGTGATGGAGAGAATGAGGTCGCCCTGCACAGAGGGGTCATTGACCCAAGTATGTGGCCACAGTCATGACCATTGGGTTGCAGCTGGCTAAGGGGGAGAATGATCCTGTCTCCTTGGCCATCATTTTCTCTCTGTGGAAGCCAGAGTCACTGTCTGCCTTCACTGCCCTGAGTTGTTCAGAGCCCCTTGATCAGAAAGACATGTGTTCAGTGACCTCCCCTTCTGTCCAAGAGTCAATACTTTGTTCTGAGACGCCCATCCCCCACTGGCCTGATCAGCACATTGCCTCCTGCTCAGTAGACCCTCAGCCCTTCATGTGCACGTAGGCGCTCCTTCCTATGTTAGTACCTTGGGCCTGCAAGTTCACGCTGCTTCCTGTCACACCCCATGCAGGCACGGGGGGCTCAGTGCTTCAGTGCCTGACTCCTTGTGTCCTTCCCTGAGACATGCTAGTTTTTCTCTAAAGGGTGACCCTGAGATCAGGAAGCACAGGACAGAAACATGGGATGGGCCAGACACCTGGAATGTTCCAGCTCCTTGCCCTAGGGAATAGAAGTAAACACTTACCCTCCCAGCAAACACAAAACATGGCTTGGGACCACCTGCTGTCAGGTATCTCACTGAGGAAGTCCCCCAAGACCCTGTTAGTAGGAAATAGCCAAATCAAGCTGGCCCTGTCCACCCGGGAGCACAGGCCATGAGGTCTGCCCTCCTCGGTTTGCATTCTAGGGTAATGACCACTCATTGGAACTGACACCTCTGATGGGTTTAGACAAACACAGGGGTTTGCCTGGCCTCCAGCAGGTCTCTGATGGGGAGTGACCCAGTGTGGCCACCATGTGATTGAAACCATCAGCTCATTTCCCACAGGCCTCCAGATATCAAAAAGCTCCAAATCAGAACAGACTGGGGCCTCATTGCCTGGTTACAGGCAGCAGGCCCGGGTGAGTTCTGAGGAGTGGACAGTCAGGGGCTGCTTCCAACTGTCAAGGGCTAGAACAGGAAAGGGGCAAAGCCTCCAGGAAGCCCTTCCTTTTACATCTATGGCTAAAATCTAGACCCTAGCCGGGCAAATCCTAGTGCTCGGGAGGCAGAGGTAAGAAGATCACCATGAGTTCGAGGCCACCCTGAGACTCCATAGTGAAATCCAGGTCAGTCTGGGCCAGAGTGAGACCCTACCTCAAAAAACAAACAAACAAAAAACAACAAATAAATAAATAAAATCTAGACACAAAGACTAGAGATGATCTTGGAAGGCAGGGGTGGGGACACAGAGACATAGGCCAGGACCCCTTCTCTATGGGTCTGGGATGAGGGCCCATTGGCACCCACAGGAGGTATGAGAAAATGCAGTGCCTCTCTGCTCAGGCTGCCATCACAAAGTGCCTCACGCCAGGGTGAGAAAGAACGCTAACGCCCCACAGCCCTGGAGAGCCAGCTCTCAAACTCAGGTGTCAGTAATGGGAGGTACTGGGGCTCATGGGCTGTAGATGCATCCTATGGTCCTCCATCTCCACACAGGGTGCATCCTGATTCTTCACTTCATTTTCCCTCTTTGTGTGGCTCAACTAGGATCCAAATTTGACCATTTTTAATATCATTTATTTATTTGAATGAGTGAGAGAGAGAGGGTGACAGAATGAGTGCACCAGGGCCTCCAGCCACTGCAAGTGAACTCCAGATACATGTACCACCTTGTGCATCTGGCTTACATGGGTACTGGGAATCCGAAACTGGGTCCTTAGGCTTCACAGGCAAGTGCCTTATCTGCTAAGCCATCTCTCCAGCCCCAAATTTGCCCTTTCCTTATGGACACATGTACAAATTAGAGTGTGCTTGCAAGATCTCAGGGTTTTTTGTTGTTGTTGTTGTTTTGTTTTTGTTTTTGTTTTGTTTTGTTTTGTTTTGTTTTGTTTTTTGAGGTAGGGTCTTACTCTGGCTCAGGCTGACCTGGAATTCACTATGTAGACTCAGGGTGGCCTTGAACTCATGGTGGATTAAAGGCATGTGCCACCACATCTGGCTTTCTCAGTTTGTTTTCATTACTTCTATAAAGATCACCCTTCAAAGTCAAGTTGAATCCTGAGGTTTAGAGGTTGGCTTTAGCATGTCTTTGAGGGTCGCCGGTAACAGGGATCACAGACTAGGGGGTGTTGCGCCTCCCCAGGTTAATATTGAGTGGCTGCCTCACCGTCCACATGTCACCCAGCTGGTTACTGTCAAAGCTGAGGTGAAGGCAGCTCCCCAGACCCACAGCCCTGCCACCTGCCAAGTGGGAGTCCATTCCAGGCACAGTCCTCTCTGACTCTGGGCAATCACGGCACCAAAAACACGAAGCTGCCTGACCTTTAGTGACAGCCTCCTCACACCTTCATCAGTGGCTGTGACCTTGGGGAACGCTTGGTGTGATCTAGGATAAACAGGAGAAAGGGAGCAGTACGGGGAATGGGGTGCAGCATGAGATCCCTAGGAACTGGTCTCTGTGGTATGACAGAGGCTTCCGTGCACTGTCCAGCAGGAGCAGCCTGGCTCAGACCTCAAGCATGCACTGACTCCCATCTTCCACAGCAACAGGACCAGGAACAGGCCAGGCGACATTAGGAAAGTTTCTCAGCAGCACATCAGAGGCCCTAGTGAGGGAAGCTGACCTGACAGGAGGCTGGGAGTCAGGAGACCACAGGGAGGCAGGCTGAACCACTGGGCACCCCTGCATGGGATGCATCCAGAGTTGGTCTAAAGCTTGTGGCTCTTTGCACTTGGACAAATACTTCTCTAGATACTTAGTAAACATGATGTAGAAATGTACCACGTGTTCTCTCCTTCCATTAAATTTCTCTTACTGCCATTGCCAAAGTGTGCATGACTGGCAGCTATAATTACCAAGGTGTGCTTGCGGCACGTCCAGGTGGAAGGGCCTAACCCATTGTGGTGGCTTGAAATGAAAATGTCTCCTATAGCTTGAATGCTTATCCCCAGGTGGTGGCACCATTGGGGAAGCTTAGGGAACCTTTAGGAGGTGGGGTCTTGCTGGAGAAGATTTTGCTGGGGAGGGACTTGAAGTGTTACAGTCCAGGCCTGCTTGCTGTTTTCGTGATACTTCCTTCCTGAGGATATGAAGATAGGACATGGGTTCCTGGTCAAGCCTGTCATCCTTTCCCCACCATTAGTGCACACTTCCCTTCAAGAAAAAAAAAAAAAAAAAACCCTTTTCCTTCTGTAAGCTGCTTCTGCTTGGGTATTTTGTCCCAGCAATGGAAACGTAACTAATCCATACATTAATTACTATTAATGTATATTATTTGAACAAAGTAAGGGGTTCCATCGTGACATTGCCACACATGTCTATACACAGTGCACTGGGCTCACATGCACTCGTCTTTCTGCTCTTGTCCCCTTCCACTCAACTAGGCCTCTTTCACATTCATGTCTTTGGAAAAAAAACAATAACTTGATTCCAGATATGAAGGAAAGAAAACAGGAAGTCTTTCCATGTCTGCCTCATTTTACTTAACATGCTGATGTCTAGTTTGTTTTGAAACTTGGGTTTCTCCTTGCCGAGTGTCCTCAGCACATAAATGCAATGCTTATGCAAATGGGGGCTGAGATCTGCACTGTTCTGGTTTTCAAAAGTGTGGATGAAATTTGTGGTGATTATGAGCAAATGAACTCAAGATTTGTGCTCAGGGAGGCGTCATGGCTACTAAACACGACTGACAGGTAAGAGATGGACCAGTCCTCAGCAAAGGTAGGGGTGGGGGATGCTGGGAAGGTTCTGGGCATTTTGTCAGTCCCACCTCAGCCTGAGTACCAGCCCCACTTGTGAATTTAGACATAGAATTGTTAGCACAGCTCATAGGGTCAGAGCCTGGGCTCTGGCAGCCTGAGCAAGTTAGGTTCAACCTGACTAGATGGTGGACTGCCAATGCTAGGGTATGCAGACTAGACGCATCTGTAACACAGCTGAGGTCTGCCCCTCTGCACCCATCACGAAGACCTGCAACGCTGCCTGGTCCCTGTACCTCTGCAGTGAAACCTAGAAATGAATTAGATGAAGTCCATGTGGCAGGAGCAGGTTTGGGTTCTGTGTCTCCCAACACAGAATTGTACCATAGACACAGAATGAGGGCATCGACATGGAGACAGCTAGTGAAGAAGGAGAAATGTACTCTTGGGAATACAAGTGGGCTAGTGAGCTGGGAAACATATGAATGCAAAAAGCCCCGGGCCATGAACTTCGTGGTCCTCTATAGGCCATTTACACAGCACCCACCTCTCTCGTGTGTGCCACTTGTACGTGGGCTTTCTCTAGGGAAGCTTGGCTGTTGCATGGAACCAGCTCTGGACTCACAGCGCAGCCTGCTACTTCCCCTCCCCCCATAACCCACAGCATCCTCCAAAGACCTTTCTGTATCATGATGCGTCCGCTCCAGCTGCTGGCCGGTGGTTTCTCCTCCACGCTGCTGCTTGGGGGTGAAGACTAGTGTCAGAAGTGTTCAGAGAATGCAATGCATGCGCCCACCACTCCCGAGATGGCATCCTCCATGCTCTGCAGATAATCATGGGTGGTGGAGGTGCCAAGCTGGGGTTAGGGCCATAGTGAACACTTGCAAATGCACCAGTCAATTCCACCCATGAATGGATGAGTTCTGCCGTGTAAGACATAGAGGAGGGAAGGGTGGAACAGAGAGGAAGGCAGAATGGCAGAGGAATTGTAGGGTAGGAACCAGACAAAACATCTTTCTCATAGGGAGAAAAAGTGACATTTTCTTTACTTTTCATTTCATTGTATTTATTTATTTAGTTGAAAGAGACAGAGAGAAGGAGGGAGAGAGAGAGAGAGAGAGAGAGAGAGAATGGACTCACTAGGGCCTCTAGCCTCTGCAAACACCAGACACATGCCACTTTGTGCATCTGACTTTTCATGGATATTGGAAAAATGAACCCAGTACTTCAGGTTTTGTAAGCAAGCACCTTTAACTGCTGAGCTATCTTTCCAGCCCCTATTTATTTTTTTTAAATATTATTTTTATTTGAGAGAGAAATAGATGAGGGAAGGGAAAGAGGCAGACAGTGAGTGAGTGAGAATGGGTATGTCAGGGCCTTCTGATTTTGCAAACGAACTCCAGATGCATGTGCCCACTTGTGCATGTGGCTTAAGTGGGTCCTGGGGAATTGAGCCTCGAACCAGAGTCCTCAGGCTTCATAGGCAAGTGCTTAACCTCTAAGCCATCTCTCCAGCCCTAAAATATTATTTTTTATTTGAAAGAGAAACGGGAGAGGGGAGGGAAAGAGGCAGACAGAGAGTGAGTGAGAATGGGCATGGTCAGGGCCTTCTGACATTGCAAGTGAACTCTGGATGTATGGGCCCCTTTGTGCCTCTAGCTGTATGTGGGTACTGGGGAATCAAACCCTGGCTATTAGGCTTTGCAAGCAAGTGTCTTTGACCACATAGCCACCTCTCCTGCCCCAAAAGTGGCATTTTAAAATGTGGTGTCTTCATCAAATGCCAAGAAACCTATGCAGCAGTCTTAAAGCAGAAGCTCTTTGGGCATGTGCCTACTCAGGATGGTCACTCACAGGCTGACACGGGAACAGATACATGTCACCTGTGCCAGGGCATTTGCAAAAGTGCCCTGTGTGGTAATAGCCCCTTTTGTGGCCCTCTTTCTGTCCAGGAGCCATTAATCCTCAGTTATTTCAGGTTCTAGACATTAAAGGCAACATCCTTCCATAAAGCCAGAAGTGAGATTGATTATTTTGTTGTGACCAAATACCTGACAGGAAGCAGCTAATGGGAGGGGATTATTCCATCACAGCTTCAGGGGGTTACACTCCCTCAGGGGAGACAAGGTATTGCAACAAGAGTAGGGCACCAGCTGGTCACATTGCAGCTTCAGTCAGTAACCACAAGACAAGCAGGAAGTGTGGCTGGGCCCACCCACCAAGTGACCCACTTCCTCCAGCAAGGCTCCACCTACTGAAGGTTCCACAACCTTCTTCCCGAACAGCGCCACCAGCTGGTGACGGAGTGTTCAAACCCACGATCCTATGGGGCATTTCACATTCACACCACAACAGGAAGGCAGGATTGATTTTGGCTCTTGGTGAGAGAGTCCAGGCCATCCTGCTGGGAAAGGCATGGGGACAGGAGTGTGAGAAATCTAGTCACATCGCATTTGGCCAGGAAGCAGGGAGAGTTGAAGGCTGGTTCTCAGCTCACTTTCACCTTTTTATTCAGTCTAAGACCCCCACAGGATGGGATGGTTGCTATTCAGGGTGGGTGGGTCTTCCCAGTTTAGCTGAACTTTTTTGGAAACACTCTCATGGACATACCCAGGGTTGTATTTCCATGGTGATTCAAAAATCTCATCAGGGCTGGGAGATCATGAGATCAAAAATCTCATCATGGCTTAGCAGTAAAGGCATTGGCCTGCGAAGCTTAAGGTCCCAGGTTTGATTCCCCAGTACCCAGTTAAGCCAGCTGTACATGGTGGCGCATGTGTCTGGAGTTTGTTTTCAGTGGCTAAAGGCCCTGGCACACCCATTCTCTCTCTCTCTCTCTCTCTCTCTCTCTCTCTCTCTCTCTTCTTATTTCTCTCTCAAATAAATAAAAAAATATTTTAAAAAATATCTCATCAAGTTGACAAGATTAATCATTATAGGGACTATATTCCACCAAGAAGCTTTGCAGAACATCAAGGGTGGACCCTGGCTGGCTGTTGTTATAAGCAGAAAGCTCTGTGTGTGATCAGAAACCTAGTCACCAAGCCTGACTGAACCCCGCATGAGGATGAGTGGCACCCATGTTTCCTGCATTGTTTCTTTTTGACAGAGAATCTGATGGAACTAACGCTGTGGGTAGTGTCACCCTTGGAACAATTAGGAGCCACTTGTGGCTAACGATGCTACCAGTACCTGGGACATTGCTGTTAGAGACTTCCATGCTAAGCTCCTTAGCCATGGACACAGATGTGATGACCCTCGTGTCTCTGAGGTCAGAGGAAATCCAAAGTGCCACTGAGGCAAAGCTAAGCTTTCACAGGGAAGTGCAAGTGTGAAAACCGTTTGCATGCATAGATGGTTGTTCTGTGGCTGGGGCACACAGTTGTGACCACTGCTAACATATCTTTTGCTTGTCCTTCACGGAACTATGAGGTGTGCCTTCCCACATGTAGGTGGCATGCATCGTTCTACCCAGGGCTCTTCAATCTGTTGGTTTAAGCAAGAAGGGGCTATTGGCCAGCCTGCTGTGGGGCGCTGGGCCATCACATGGTTTGCAGGGCATCTCACCCACCCCGCTGCTGGCAGGCCCACTGATGAAGAGGATGGCCTCAGAGACAGCCCAGCTGCCAATGGCTTCCACGCCACTGGGCTTCACACTGCCAGGGCCAAGTGGTGCTCAAACACACCCGAAAACCCGAGTGTCTGAAGTGGGGAGCTGAGCTTCCTGGGTGGAAAAGAGTGTGTGCAACATGCCCAGAGCACACCTCACACTCCTGAGATGTGGCTTTCCTCCCCAAATTCTTTCAGCCCTTGTCTGTGTCACAGGGGGCAGCTTGGGCTGTTCACAAAGCCACCTTGTGAGGCCCTTCACCTTCCTGTCACAGCTCAGAACACCGCAAGTGGCTGCCTCCCTCTCACAGCTGGGGCAGGCATGCGTGTGAGGGCTTGCTGACTTGCGCTCCCATGGGACAAAAGTGACTATTAAAATCAGGACATGGTGGGCTGTGGGGTTTTGGAAAACACCCAGAGTTGGGGTCCCTGTGGAATGAGGATGGTGCTGGGGGGATGATTCTGCCCGTTAGACAGCCTCATTTCCCTACGGTTCAGACCTAAAGCCATCTTTGTTTCCAGATACTGCGATGGAACCCTGGAAAATAATAAAGGCATTTTGTGGAAAACTCCTTAGTCTGCGGGATAAACCCGGCGCACTGACATGTATAGCTGGAGGCTTATTTTTAGATCCTCTGGAGAGAGAATGTGTGTGAGAGAAAGTCAGGGTGGATAGCAGAGAGAGGAACGGTTTAAATCATAATAACTTCATAAAACAGAGTTTTCTTGTAATATTCTTTGGTAATGTTGAGCTGAAAATAGATTTACAATCAAAATGGGCTTAATCTGATATTAAAGAATTCTCTTAAAATCCTCCAACCAATTGAGAATATTCCCCCCTTTGGTTTGTTTTGCATTAGCTCCTCCAAGAGGTTGTGGATATAAAGAAATATATTGACGTTAATTAAGATGAGTTTCAATTGCTTAGCAGGGGCCACTTCAGCTTGGATTATCCATTGCAAATAACCCTCCTGGTTAGAGTGGATGGCCTTGAGCTTCCCAAGGGGCGTGTCCATACCAGCAGGACAGCATTCAGCAGACATGGGGGCTTTGTGGGTGTCCCCACTGCTGATCTGAATTTCTGAACCAAGACTCTGGGACTTGCAAAAGGATTGTGCCCTAAGTCTTCACTGGGAGCCCAGGGCCCTGAGTAGTCTTTCACATTCTAGCTGACCCCCACTCCTCAGGTAAGGAACCAGGAAGCGAGCAAGTGTGAGGAAAAGGCTTTACTATGGTTTGTCCCCTTTCAGACAGCTTCTTGGTGGTAGTAAAAGTGCATAATTTTTGCTCAGCATTTTGTCCTAATAAAGACCTTTCATACAGGGGAGCAAATCTATTTCACATCCATTACTTCAGTTATGAGCTCTAATAAAAATGCTTAATTAAAAATAATTGTATTAATGATAATATCATAATCAAAGCCATAATTCCTATTTTTTTGCATATAAAATCATTTGATTTTGAAACAAATCACCACCTAGTACTCACTTGTCTTCTTATTGACCAAATTAATGAAATAGGAGAGAATCTTCTCAGGAAAGTGACTATGCGTTGTGCTCTTGCCACCAGGACTCGCCATGTGTTAGAAACTTTCGATGTTGATGGGGCAGCGTGGATTCTACCTCTCTTTCCACACATCCATCGTGACACCTCAAGACATCTTTATCCCAGGTCTGTGGGACTTGGTTAATAGCTGCAAGCATTTCTAGTTAGAGCCCCACTGACTCATGAGGGCTGAGACATATTTTTCAGTCTCCACTCTGTCTTCTCATCCGCATGACATCCCTGTTCCTGGGTGTTTGGTGAATATGGCCATGGAGACATGGCTGGAAAAAGATATCTCATTTTTTTTCTCAAGATGTTTCTGGTGCCAAGCATCTCAGATTCAGGGCATACTGGAGGCTGTGCAAAGAGACCCAAGAAGGTATGCTGGTGGCCCACATGTCCCCACACTGGGCTCCAGTGACATCTTGGAGATGAAATGTCTACTGTGCATTCACACTGAATTCTTAAGACTGCTCTCAGTCACATGCACGGTGCCTGCTCGGGTGGCTTTCAAAGTAAATCATGACTTCAGAGGAGTGTCACACATGATTGATGAACCCGAGAAGTGAAGGGCGAGAAAGAAATGAACGATAAGCTGACTATATCAGGGAGAAGGTTGGCTTTCTTTTTTTTTTTTTTTAACTTAATGATTTCTTGTAAATCTACCTAGGCTATGGAGGTTTATGAATAAACTCAGGGCCAAATTCTCAGCCACTTAAAGGTCCTCAGTTTTCAAAATGCATATTGCCAGCCATTGTGGAGGGATTCTGAGGGGTGACTGCTCTATAGCTGCCAAACTCTTGGCTCCTGCCCGGCTCTGTTGCCTTTGACAGGTGACAGTGGAGAGCAGCTGTTACAGAAGCAGTGCTGGGAGAGGTGTTTCGTGGTGCAGACAGTGATGGAAACTGAGCGCAGTGGATTGACTGCAGCCTCATGGGCCGTGGAAATGGAGTCCAGGCTTCAAGTACATCTGTGGTGGGTTGCATCACAGACTCCAAAGACATGCCCATGCTGGACCTATGGCCATGACTTTGTTTGGTCCTTCAAGATTAAACAAAGAATCTTTTTTAAATATTTCATTTTTATTTATTTGAGAGAGAGACCTGTATATATATGTATATATATATACATATACATATATATATATATATATATATATAGAGAGAGAGAGAGAGAGAGAGAGAGAGAATATTGCATTCCAGGTCATTCAGCCACTGCAAACAAATTCCATATGCATGTCCCCACTTGTGCATCTGGCTTACGTGGGTCCTGGGGAATCAAACCTGGGTCCTTTGGCATTTCAGGAAAATGCCTTAATTGCTAAACCATCCCTTCAGCCCTTTGATTTCTTTTATTAAACAAAAAACATTTAATTTTTATTTATTTGAGGGAGAGAGGGAAGGGGTAAATGAATAATCTTCCATAAGTTCACACCAGTTTTAATATTAAGTCCTAACCCCATGGCAATGGCCCTCATAAGAAGAGGGGGAGACAGGGGACAGAAAGGAAGGCCATGTGTGGACTGAGGCACATGTTGGGGGGCTAAAAGTCAGGGGAAAGCAAGCTGACGTTCCCCAGAAGGAGAGACAAAGCCACGAAAACCTTTCCTCAGAGCCTCTAGAGGAACCAGGCCAGCTCGCATTCGGACCGCCCACTTCTGCCCACTGTTTCATGCAGGCAGTGGTACTTTGTTGTGGGAGATCTAGTGAAGTGATCCTATCTATAACTGGCATTCTGGCTAGAAATTGTGAACAGATATTCATAGTATTTTAAATTTCCTTCACGTGTATCAAGCCAGAGTTCATTTTGGCAGGTGGGCTCTCCTGGACCAGAGGTCGTCTTCGTGTTCTGTAGCTCAGCTAATGGCAACGCCCTCCTTCCGACCTCAGCGCTCTCTCCTGTGGCTTCTGCCTTAGTCGGGCTTCCCATGCCCAGCCTGAGGCAGGGGCTTGATAGTAGTCAGCTCGCTGAGGGAATTTGCTCTATGCCTCCTCAGCAGGAATAAGACAAGTGTGCTAGGCAAGGAGGAGACGCCAAGAAAGGTGAGGCCTGGTCTTGGCCTTGGTCCGACCTGGGGACTCAGGGGGGCTGTGGAACGCCCTTGTGACAAAACAGCTGGGCTTTGTACCCTCATGTCCACTGTCACTGGTTGTAGCTGAGAAGAACATGCCCCTCCCAGGCGCTGGAATCGATTGGGAACGACGTATCATGACCGCAGTGGCAGGAAATGTGCACCCACCCCGGGAGCTCCCTGGCAGATAACCCTGTGTCATTCATGCCTCTGATCCACTGAGAAATCGGACCTTGCTTAACTGGGACCGGGATGTCCTGTGACTGTTGGGTACTGAATTGCCCCAAGATAGAGACAAAATCACACCTCAGTTTAGCATAATGTGTTGAATAGCTGCAGGCCATATCAAGATCCCAACTTAGTCACTTCCCAGCATTTCACAATGAAACCTCAAGGAAACGGTATATTTCAGCCTTATTTGCTCATTCTTTTAGTCAGGGATCCTTGGGGGTGGGGGGCTGCACTCGCACTCTTAGATAGAGCTCTGAGCCTGGTGCTGAGAAAATGGTCCAAACCATAAAGCTTAAGTACTTTCCACTCAAGCAATTAGGACCTGAGTTCGATTCCCAGAACCCACATTTTAAAAAGCTGGGCCTGGTCACACACACTTGTACTTCCAGTGTTGGAGAAGCAGAAACAGGTGGATTCCCTAGTGTTTGTTGGCCAGCCAGCCTAGACTAACTGGTGGGCTCCAAGTCAATGAAAGACCCTGTCTCAAAAAAAGTGAATGGCATTCCTGAGGATGACACCTCTGACCTCCACATGCACGCACACATATGTGTATGTGCAACTACACCCACACCCACCCTCCCCCCACACAATAATACCCAGCCTGGAGAGAGGCACCATGCCGAGCTAGATGACATCTGTGAGGTGCCCTAGGGCCCCTAACTTTGGTGTGCACAGCAGACCTGGAGGCTTCAGAACTGGGCACGATCTCACCAGGTAAAGGAAAGAGAGCTATGACTGTGCCTCAGAGATGCCAGTCAGTACTGCCTACTGGACACACTGAGGAGCTTGGGGCCAAGTCGGCTTGAAGGACACAGCAAGGTGGTGCTGGGAAATGAGGGCTTCCAGGCCAAACAGCTACTAAAGACATTTAGGTTGGCCCAATCCTACTGAAATCAGGGAATTATAGCGAAAGAGAGAGAGAGAAAGAGAAGGATGGTAGCTTTGGATTTGAAGGCAGGATAGCCTGAGGTTAAGACCAGATTCTAGAGCGAGTCACCTTGTCCCCTGGCAGTAGAGTGAGTTTGGAAATGCTATTCTAACTGGCTCTGCCTCCATTTTGGGGATGGGAGTTGAAAGGCTGAGAAAGTCCAGAATGCAGGAGAACTGGCCAGGCAGCATGTGGCACAGAGCACATTCTGGGCATATGATGGTTGTGAAGAATCTAGACTTGTGCCTTACCTGGTCAGGGGCTCAGTAATGTGTACTGAAGGGACAATCTTTACATTTTGATGCAAATCACCACACACATGGACACTGATGACGTGACTGCTTTGGGTAACCTTTAATGGAAAGTGGTATTTCTCCGTCCTTACAGGTAACACAGATGCTCAGGAGCAAGGGCTGGAAAGCCAGGGTGTGGACTGAGAGCAGCCAGCTGGGCTGAACGCCTCGCACATCCATCACCAGGAGTTATCTACTTCATCCCAGAGAAAGGTGGCCAGATCAGCTGCCGTGGGGCATGGTGGGCCGGCGAAATGCTGTGACCTGCATCCCAGCACAGCCAGCTGAAAGGCTGCTCCTAGCAGGAGCTGCAGGCACTAGGAGGTTGGGACTAGGCAGCTGTGATGAGGCCACCAGCACATGTTAAATATTAACCAGGAACAAGGCTTATTCAGGCCAGCACAGGCCGCAGTGGGTGCACTCACCAAGCCCCGTCTGCCCAAGGAGAGCAGTGATCTTCAGGGCTTGGACAGAGACATGAAAATCTAAAAGGCCAAGACTGTAAATCCTTGGACTTCTGATATGCACCTTGTCGGTGTGAGATGAGCTGCTAATATGTTTTTAATCCCTTCATGTTGTTACCATGTCTTTAAAATATCACACAAGCTGTGTGTCTTGTCTGTTATGATTGAGTCGGATAATAAAAGACTCATCATAAATCTGCGTAATGGATCCGAGGCAGTTGCCATGGGGAAACTTGACTTAATTTCTAGAAGTTTCTGAGCTTGAATCATAGCTTTTTTTTTTTCTTTTACGAAACAACACAGTAAATAGCACTGAGGTCCACATTCTTAGTTGGTCAGCACTTCTTAGAGAAACAGAAATCGTTGGTCCTGGACGTGCTCTCTGTGCCCTACTCTCCAAGGGTAAAGGAAGCCCTTGTGCTTGGACCATTGCAGTCACCTGTGGGTGGGAGTGAGGCAGGCTACGGGTGCCTCTGGAGGGGGGAAGGAAGGCAGAACAGCATGTGCCTCTGTGGCTAGCTCAGCCAAGGACACTTTGGAAGGCTGAGAAGTACTTGGCCTGGCTGTGTCTGTTCCCCTGGACACATACCCCTTTTCTAGAGATGACTTCTTAGTGACTGGGTAACCTTAACCCCGTAATTAAACCCCCAGACTCCACAGCTGGCTCACTGAGGAATACAGGTTCACTGTGATATGGAGTTCCTGGCCATGTGAGGGGGCAGGTTGAACCTTCTCTATGGAAACATGTGGCCGTCTCCATCAGACAGCCCCTGTGAGCCTTGATTTGGGCCTCCTCAGGGTAAAATAGCTCAAACTAAGCTTTTCTCCCTCAGGAGACAGCCTTGCATCCTGGAGAACCTCAACTGGCCTTATTCCTGTTCTTGGCTTCTCCAGGGAGGCTGGCCATCCCCTCTCCCGCTCAAGACATCCTCCCCCAGAGAGATGCAGCGAGGAGCTCAGGACTGGACCCCGATGTGACCATACTCTGGACTCTAGACATGGGCCCAGGGTGCCATCCTTGCCATTGGGATCTCCTTTCCTGGAGGCTCAAACTCCAAGGTGTGGATGTGGACGCAGGGGCACACAAGCACGCGCGTGCCCAGCCAGCCCCGCGAACGTGGACAACTTAAGACAGGGCCCCGGGAGACTCGCTCGCTTTCGCATTCCCTGTGATAAGCGGGGGACGACGGCGCGGCGAAGCGGCCTGGTACAATGTTATTTCCTCAGGATTCCAAGACTGAATTAATTGTGTACACCTTGAGGAAAGAGTGGAGGAGACAATAGGCAGGCTTCCTTTAAAGTCATCTTATTAAAGGCAAAGCATCCTGGCCTCTCCCTCGAAGGGAACCCCACTCTGCCTTATCAAACACGAGGTGCTGGCGAGATGCAACAGGTCCCTTCCTCCAGAGCTGTGTTCTTACATGCCTCCCACCCCCTGTAGGCTTTGAAATCAGTGTTCAAAGTGGACTTTCTGAATTCATGAAAACCCACAGGTCTGTAATCCATCCCTAATGGAAGTCAAACATGACACCGGCAGGATGAAACGCAGTGGCCTCCCCCTCTGTTCACAGTAGGTGTCTGCGGATAATAAATATTTTATTTTACTACAAAAACAAATAACTAAACATACCCCCTGTGTTTGTTCTGAACTCGACAGTAGCTTTTGTGAGTTTACGGTATTTCAAAGCCGAGCGAGGAAGCCGTGGCGTCACGTTGGGAACTGGGTGCGCTCATTCAAAAGGAAACCAAAGCGCTTTCCTTCCCTACAAACTGCGCATTACAGGGATACCAGGCAGTGCCCTCTGCCGAGACTCCCTGGCCCTTTTCCTCCAGGCCTTGGTCCAGGGACAGGATGGGTCACCACCAAAACAGACACAGAGTGCAGGCTCTTGGAAGTGGCCGTCTTCTGAGCTGTGGCTTTCTCAGGTTCTCCTTTGCCAACCTTCAGGAGAACCAGCCAAGGCCTAGACTGACACTGAGTGCCCTGAAGCCCCTGCCTTGGGTCATCATCATGCCCAGCCAGGGGCCTTTGGAATTCTTCAAAGTAGAAAAGATGAAGTGAGCTCTGAGGCTCTCACAGCCATGAGAATTCAAAGCCAACTTTGATGACCACTCTCCCGTTTCATTGTCACCGTCCACCTGTGGGAACCTCACGACTACAGAACGTACTGGCTTCAGGGACTTGTGGCTTTTGACATGTTAGGTGGTTGAGTGAATCAATGGAACAGCGCTGACATCTTTCTGTGTCACCAACTGCAAGGATGATGGACTTGAACATGGATTCACCAGGTATGTAAAAGAACTTCATTGTCCTTCTGGAATACTACTTGACTTTCTGCTTCTTCTTGGTTATATTGCTATGGGTGAAGGTCTGAGGGAAGACGCTGGTACCATCCAATCTCCAGTGTATTCATGCAAACCAGCGGTCTGCTGCTCGGTGTGGTGGTGACCAGAGGAAGAACAGCTGCGGCCATCTGGCAAATAGAGACACTGCTATGACTTACTCTAGCTTGCCATCCACGCCCTCTCCTCTTCCTTTCAAAGAAGAGGGACAAGTCTGGATTCTCACAAAAGCACACCCTCACAGAGAGCCATCATGGCGCTTCATTGGAATGTCAGCTTAACTTCTAGGAGAACTGACTGCATGCCTGCCTGGACGATGCTTTTGGATGAGGTTAACATTTAGCTCAGTGGAGAGTGAGCCATGCCAGCGGTCCACTATACTGTGGCTGTGCTTTACCCAGGCAATTGAAGGCTTGGCTGGAGCAAGGGCGTGACAGAGGGAAGGAATGTCCCAGAGAGCTTTTGAGACTTAAATTGAAGTTATTATGAGCAATCCTTGTCTCCAGCTGCCATCTGGAGCTACGGCTGGGAGCCAATTCTATAGGACACTCTCTGTCTCTCTCTCTCTCTCTCACACACACACACACACACACACACACACACACCACTGGTTCTATTTTCTTCAAGAATTCTGGTCAACAGGAATAAGATATGACATTGAAAGACATAGCAGAGGCATGGATGGATGGATAACTCATATTCAAGATGAATTCCACCCCACAGGTCCAGGAGGCCAAGAAAACATGGTGCATTCCAACTTGACCGAGTGTATTCCTCTAGCCATCATCACAGATAAGACCCAGTTACAGATGTGGCACTCAGGATTTTCTGTAACTGGCCAAGACTGGCACTGATGACTTCTGGCTCTGCATCTTCTTTGAAGATGGAAGTAAAAGAGGCCAGATGATTTTACCCGGAAGGAAAGAGACATAGATCAGTGACTCAGTATCGTGCCATTCTTGCAATGGTGTCTCCAAAGTTCAGCTTCAGACCTCAAGACAGATGTCCTTCTTCCTCTTTGCCTTGTCATCTTGTCTCTTCTTATTCTGTTGTCTCTAGGTGGCTGGACATTAGTGGGGAGGTGGGGCCCAAGCTCAGAGCCTTCCTGTCAACCCCTCCTCAGCCCCATTCTCAGCCTGAGATCAGTGCAGTGGGTTTTGGTCAGGAGTTGAATGCACTGGGACCCCTCCAGCAGGAGGATATGGGTGTCAGGAGTAGAAGCCAGGGAGTAGTCTGTCTCTGAGATTCTTTGTCCTTCTCCTCTCAAAGTGGAGTTGCTTAGCCCTCCTCTCTCTGTCACCACCCCCAGTTCTGGCCATCACTCCCTCACCTTGTCCCCCTGGACCTGAGTGGCAATGGCTCCTCACAAAAGACACTGCCCCTTGAGGTTTAGCCACCCCTCTATGCACCCCTGCAATTAGACCTTTAGTAAATCAACTTCTTGAGTTACTCTCTTGGAGTGAGCCATCTGTTTTCTACTGGGACTCTGTCTAGTCCCCAGTGGGGACTTTGTTTTTAATGTACAAGGATATTTTTGTTTGTGTGACTGGAAAAATGGTTTGGGGTTGAGGTTTAACCATGAAAGGTCTAAATCCTATTGCAGGAAGCGGGCTATGGTGTGAGCGGGCTGGGTGGGCTTCAACAGAAAGATGGAACTGTGAACCCTGTAAATAGATCTGGTGGTACGGGCGAGTGATGAGAGAGGAAGAAGAAGGTGGCACGTGGCTCCTCATCTCCTGTCTACAAGACAAGCCACTGTCTGAAAGACACCCTCAGCCCCACAGAGGTGCAGTGCTAGGACATCCTCAGCCACAGAGGACCCTCCCCACTCTATGCCCAGCAGTAAAGCACACAAGAAGGTGAGGATTTGTAGCCAAGTGTCAGAAAGGACAACCCATACATGACCCACGCCATGCCACCCTCCCAGACAATGAAGGCTCACCAGCTGCAGAAAGTGTGTCCTGTGTCTCTCACGTGGCCAGGCTCATGGAAGACACCAACTAGGTGGACCCATGGGCCATGCAGTGGAGATGAAGAAGTTGGGGAGACTCATGGGTCCCTTCACGTCTCACCTCAGCCTGGGCAGAGCTCTTGGCCATGGTCTAAGAGTGTCTCCTGTGTTTCTTTCAGTGTCTCCATGCCAAGCAGTGTCTGTTCACATGGTTCCCTCTACCAGGAGATAAGGTTGGGCCCAGCTCCAAAGGTACATTCTTCACCACAGAACAAAGAACTGACAAGTGAGCCTAGGATGCAAGCATGCCTCACACAGGTACACACACCAATGCACAGACATGTGCTTGCTTCCCATGGCTGCTGGAGTCTTGGGATCAGACCGAGTGAGTGATACAATAGAAATGTGCCCACGTTCTCCACAGCAGAAGTAGAAAATGAACATCATTGCCCAAGGCCATGGTGGCATGTCACAGACCAGTGTGGCTCTGAGGGCACCAGAAGCCATTTGTCCCTTCCAGGTACCGCTGCTCATGTCAGTCTGCCTCTGTGGTCACGTGGCCCCTCTTTTCTGTCTGTCAAATCTTCTTCAATCTCCCTCTTGGACACTGGTTGCATGTGGGGATCACATAGGTCACTGGGACAATCTTCTTGCCCCAAGAGCCATCACATTAACCACATCAAAAAGTCTGCCACATGAGGCGACATTCACATACTGCAGAATTAGGACCTGATACGTCTGAAGAACCATGGTTCTCTCCCTCCCCCCCTCAGAGTGCCTGTGCACACAAGTACAGACAGCTTCCAAATTAACATATGCATAAGTAGCACACACTCAGACACTGAAGTTTGGGGAGATATTTACGTACTTGTGCATTCTGTTTGCTTACTGTGCATTTGAAATGGACATCTATGACTGGACTTCCCTCATCACTTCAGGGTCCCAGTCCCTCCTCTGCCTCTGTGCCCCACATGTGGCAGAGCCATCAGACAGCCCTGAACAGACTTGGCAAAGCTCCTCTCTGCCCTTTGTCATGGGGCCTTGGGGATCTTGCTCAATAGTGCTGAGGTGCAGTGGCCTCTGGAGTCCACGCTGTGCTGACTTCCTTGTCAGCTGCTGGAAGCTCTGGTCTGGGCTCCATCTAGTGGGGCTTTACAATGCTGCATCATGGGGCAATACCATCCTTCCATCCCAAGTCCTTCAGATCCTGCATTCTTGTGTGTGGTTCCTGGAGGACCCAGCATGGCTGATAGGAAGAGAAGTCACCACCTTTCAGAAGGGAGGCTCAGTCACCCAACGGGAGACAGGCTTACTATGTCACTGATTCTGATAAAAACCAACTGGCACACACCAGTGGTGTTGAACCTCTTGGGGGGCATGTATATAAACAAGGCACATGAAAACATCTTTCCTGGATACCATTTGAGGTTTCTGTGACCCTCCCACTACATCCTAAGTATATACATGTATCACATCCTCTGGGAGATTGAGTGGCATCCTTCCACACACAAAAATCCCTACCTCCAGGGCCATATGCCTGAATATTATAAATGTCACTTATTTGAATGAAAGGGTCTTGGATGATATAATTAAGTTAATGATGATGGACAAGATTGTTTTGTTCATCAAAGTTCTTGAGAGAAACAGAACCTATACTATATGTGGTGAGGAGGAGAGAAGAGGGGAGACTAGGAAAGAGAGAGAGAGAGACACTATTCATAGGAATTCTCTCAAGTGGTTATGGAGCTCAAGCAGTCCCAGGATCTGTCACTTACAAGCTGGATATCCATGACAGCTGTCTGTGGGATTCCGCTCAAGTCTGAAGGGCTAGGATGGGGCACTGGTTATTTGTACCCCCCAAGTCTGAGTCTGAAAGCCCAAGACCCAGGAGCCCCATGTCCACAAGCATGGCCAGTAGATGTTCAGCACAGCGCACAGGGAGTCGGCCCTCCCTCTACGATTTTACTCCATTGGTGCTGTCAAGCCGTGACATGGTGAGTGCCCACATTAGGGCTCATGCTGCTTTGCTCGGTGCACTGATCCAAATGCTATTCTCTTTTGGAAACTCCCCTAGATGCACCCAGAAATAAAGTTTGCCAACTCTCTGGGTAGCCCTTTTCCCAATGAAGATGACAATTAAAATGTCCATCACCATTACCTACACAGTGACATCAAGAATGAACTTTGACCAAATATTTGGGTCCTTGGTCCCAGCCAAGTTGACATGCAAAATCCATTGTCACAGTCACCCTACATGACCTGGATTCAGCAACAGTATTGTTCTGGAGGAAGGCAGGGGGAGAGTCTCACAGGCAGGGCTGAGAGTGGCATGAAGGTGGCGTAGACACTGGATCAATTTGGCCACAAGCTGGGAGACATGGAGATAATTGGTCCCTGGGACCTCAGGGCCAGAGTGGCTCTGTCTTCCCATGTTTGCCTAGCTTCGTAGTGGAAGAGGGCCCATGTCTGCCCTCCTGGGACACTCAGTGTGTGTACTCTTAGGGCAGCCCTGGGGTTGCTCTGCGTCACCCTGAGGTGGTGAGAACATGCTGGCAGGGACTGGAGGTAGCTTTGACCTCACAGGGCTGGCAGTAGCAGAGACCTTGGTGATGCTCTTCAGCTGCAGGCTGGGAAAAGTCTCAGCAGGCGGTGCCTGAGTCCCCCTGGGTGGAGCCTGAGGGGGTCACAGTCCAGCAGACACAGGTGTGCACTGGGCACACACAGCAGCTGGGGAAGCCCGCACCTGCCGAGCCTACCACGACCGGAGCTTCCCGCGTTCTTCATGTCGCCCAAGCCAGAGTCCTCAGCCAAGCTTCTGAAGGGAGGAAAGCAATCTGAAGACTTCTCTACCTGGGGGAACCCCATCTCTGCCTAAGGGCATCAGCTGGGTCCTTGTATGTCCCGAGGCCTGGCCTGCACACCAACTTTGTCCCTTGGGTTCCCCGGTGACCTTGCCATCTGCCTGGGTAACTGCACAAGCTCTCCATGCAAAGTGCCCCACCCCACTAGATGGTGGATTTTGTGTGCTGAAATCACCCCTAAACACTCCTTGGGTGCAGTTTTGGGGACTTTTTATGTGTTCTAGTGGTTTATATCATCATTCGTACTATACTAAAATTTACATGGATTTTTTTTCTAAAAAAAATGTCATGTAAATTTTTGTAAGCTCTAGGTTTATTTTATGACCCATAAACTTAGACAATATATTAAAATCTTGGAAGAATTTAATATCAGCAGCAGATTATCCTTAAAAAAACACCCACACCTAATTCGTGAGTATTATAGAGACAGAGGCATATCAAGTATGTTAAAAGGTTTAATAGCTGTTAGTAAATTTTACTGCTACTGTCAATAACTCCATAATATATTGGGCCAGTTAATAGGTCAATGCAACGTATTTATATCATGCTATAAACTGTTTACCAAGAACAAACTAATTTCTAATGATAATGAAACATGGAGTCAATAAATATTAATTTTAGCATTTCTAATTTAAATACAATTTTTCAAATCTGCCATAAACGTTGGGCTGGCAGCAGTAAAGCGCACGTTATTGGCTTTGTGTGCCAAGGGCAAATGTGTTAAGAACTAACAACTAACTGTGATAGCCTGCAAAGCAGTGTTTCTGAGTGCCTCAGCCTTTGGGGGGCGTAGTGTTTTGTTACTACATCCATAAGAATACTTGGGGTGCCATTGGAAATGTTTGTTCCATCACTATTGACATAATACTATATCTTAAGGCAAATCGATTTTAGAAATTAATTTAAATAATTAAAGACATCTCTTAACATAAATCTATTTCAAAAATGAGCTTTTGAAAAATATCAGCAAGTTTTATATTTAATACGTTTTGAATTTAGAGGCTTCTTATTTTGTGGATTTTTCAGGTCTTTCATTTGGTTGTCGGAGAGCTCAGGGAGGTTGATCAGATTGACGACAGGACCGAAGGCTCAGGAGATCCCGCCCTGCCCTGCTCTTTAGAGAAACCGGAGGGCACAGCAGGAGGCCCGCAGCTCTCTCTCTTGCCATGGGCATGAGGAAAGCGCCATTCCACAGCCTGTCTGGGCTCCAGTGCCTCTGAGGCCTCAGGAACTAGGTTTTCTGTGAGTCACTTGTAAAACCACGCATGCCCTGGGGTCTCTGGCAGAATGAGGTTCTCACATGTGCACACAGATGACACAAACACAGGGTATTCTCAGCTTAAGAAAGAGAAGAGGGTCCATGGCGCCTCAGTCCTCCGCTGTCCAAGGTTTCATGAGCTCTGACTGCAATTTTGCTGAGCTCAGCATCCCTCTGTCCTTCCATCCCCCCATCCATCCCCACATGCAACCTTTCCTCTGTTCCTTCCTCCCTCTATCCATCCTTCCACCTGTCTCTCCCTCCCTTCTTCCTGCCACCCATCTCTGCAACTATCCACCTACCTCTTCTCTCTCTTCCTTCCTCACCTCCTCCCTCCCCATCTCTTCATCTACCCTTCCACCTGCCTCTTAACCCCTCCATCCACCTAACAATCGACATAGATATCTATCCCTCTGTCCCCTGTCTGTCCAGTCTTCCTTGTCCATCCATACACGCACCACCTGTTCTTGTAATGGCTGTCGCTCAAGCCTCCTTGCAGTCTGGGCCTTGGGGCCTTGGGGTGACTCTAACTTCTTCTTATCCTAATGTCTTTCACTTGCTGCCATGGCTTGGTTTTCCCTGCAGTTCATAATAGCAGCCCCAGCCCTCAGTACCCCAGAATGTGATAGCATTTGGAGAGTGGGGCTTTAAATGAGGAATTAAGGCAAAATGCAGTCCCTGGTGTACTGTTACAGATGAGGCTAACAGGGCATACAAACACACAGCGCGCTCCCGTGGGGACACTGGAAGGACTCAGGAGTCATACACTAGGGAGAAAAGAATAGCACTTCCATGGTGGGCTTCCAGCATCTGGAACTTGAGAAAATGAAGTTTTGAGGCTTTAACAGAAATGTAAATCTGTAAATGTCTACCTATAAATGTCAGGATTCTTAGCCCTTGAGCTTTTGACCTTCGGGGGTTGAAAACGTTTTGTTGGGGGAAGGTTGCTTTGCTATATGAACCCTTGGCTCCCACCCCTGGCCTCCACCCACGAAATGCCAGTGGATTCTTCCAGTCAAAACAAGGAAGCACTATCCCAGGTTTGTGGTCGCAAATAAGAATTGTCCCTGGCTGAGCACAGCTGAGATGTGCCCGTGTGGACGTGGGCCCAAGTCACGTGTGTGCTCCACAGAGATTACGCGTGGTCTGACCCCACCCCAGAGAGAAGGGTGGAGGGAAGGGCAGTGCTTCTCAGCTGAGATGCTGACCTAGCAGGAAAGGCCTTACCCATGGCCACTGGGCGCGAGTGGCAGGGCCGGAACCAGGCCCTGCCTTTGGCTTTCTCCCTGTGCAGAGCGCTGCGTCACTGGGCAGGCAGGCTTGCAGACACAAGAGGACTCACCCACCATGGAGGGCACTCCCTGATTGCCCACACCTCTTCCCAGTGCAGGCTATTCCTGCACAGCGCTACTTGGCCCTCCCTCTGCCTCCAAAGACGGCAGATTGCCCACAGTGCTGGCTACAGTGAAGATGGCCAGCTGGACTTAAGTGGTAGTGAAGGCCAGCACTCAGGGCGGGAGGAGGGCGCTACCGTGCCTGGGTCTTCCTCATCCCTCCCCGCTCTGCCCCTGGGGTCTGGCACCCTTTTCTCTGCATGCACTCTCTTGAGCACTAGGGCTTCCGTGAGAGTGTGGCAAACAGAGAGACTGAGTGTTAAAGACAGACATCAAGATTCTTCTGTGTGCTACTCGAGACGCTGTGGCCCGAACCCCTATTTCTTGAACACTATGCCCCTTCCTCCTTGTCTTCCAGGCTCAGGTAACTCCTTTCCCCGTCCTGGGCTCTGTATCCCTTGCTGATTTCAACGCTGCCCACACCTCAGAAAACAGGCTTTCAACTATACCCTTGGCCTGCGCCATCTGTTTGTGGGGACCCTGCCTCGGAGACCTACCCATGACTGCTAGGCAGAGCCCCAAGCTGGCAGCTACAGTAGCCCTGCTTCGTAGGACAGTTCAGTCTTCCACTTTGTCTTTTATGCTTAAACTGATATAATTCCTCCAATTAATGTGCTATATTAAATATTAGGCTTTAATAATCTAGTATTTTATTAATATATTTAAATATTTAATGCTAACATTTTATGTACTGCTCTCAGTCATATTAATCTAGTAAATTTTGCCAATAAAATGAAATTATTTTCCTATTTTCACCTTTTGAATAGTAAAGATTATGAAAGAGGAAAAAAACAGTTAGATTTCTTTGGGGTAGGTGATGGGGGAGGATTTATTTCCCTGTAGGTTATTTTTCCTTCCCATTCTCTCCTAAGTTCCTATCTCCTATAGGTAGTTCACGTGCTTAAAATTTAATCCTAACATGAGGATGGTTGGGGAGGCATCCACTAGGTCCCTCTTTTACCATGTTTACAGTTTCAGCATTAGAAAGCCAGAGAATCCCTTAGGCTTACGGGTTTTTTAAAAAGAGAGCCGATGATTTCATAGGCAAGAACTCCTTGTGTGAAGAACTTGTTTTCCTCCCAACATCTCCCCTACATGCACAAGCTGATGGCTGGAAACTTTACGTCATATGTCCTCCCAGTTAGCGACGTTTGCGGATCAAGTTGGCCTGGATGCATGGCCTCCCTAGGAGGGGCAGCACCTCTCTCCCCTGTGAAGCCTACAGGGCTGATTAGGAGCCGTCAGCCAGCGGTGAAACAGACCCTAGCACCTGGGGCAGGGCAGGTGTCCCAGCTAGACCGGCCCTGCAGGGTCCCGTCTTCTCCTCACAATGTTCCCCTCCTGCTGTCCTCACACACTGTCTGGGGCTCCTCACAGTGTGAAGCTCACCGGCCATCGACCCTGTGTTCTGGATTGTTCTCTCCTGCCCACTTCAGCATGTGCTTTCCGTGAGACCGCCTTCTCCTCCAACTCCCCTTGAAAATTGTCCGACTGTGCAGATGTTTAGAGTGGGGCCCTCTGTGAACGCAGCATCTAAGAAGAGTCACTGACCACATGTCTCTTGGGCTAATGCTCCCCCAGCTTTCTTACAGGACAATGCAAACCTCCAGTGACTGGGGAGCAGGCTGTACCCATTTCCACAGTCCCTACATCACGTTCTGGGTGATCTGTGGGAGGCTCTGCATAACTGTCCCCCACTGCCCCTCCCTAGTCAGCTCTTGGTGCATCTGAAACCTGCACCAAGCTTGGAGTTCGCGTCTTCAAAGCCCAAATGTCCATCTTTTCCCCTGTCCATCCTTTCTGCCTTGGTTCCCTATTTCCCTCTCTAGTCTTTGCTTTCTTACTGAAGATCTATTTTAATTTTATTTACTGATCATAAAAAGAAGAGTATACATATAAACTGTTACTTCAATACTCAAAGTTACTGATAGATATCTGAATTTCACTGCATTTTAATGGCACATGCATGTTCATGTGGTTTTGGGCAAGCTTCGTAATTTAATATCCAGAATGGGCTTCCGTGGGGCACATGAAGCTGGAACCCCATGGATCCTGAGCTATTACCAACCCTTTCCCACACTGGTGACTGCTACCAGCTCTTCAGGCCACACAAGCTACACAGCCTTTTAGTCTCCCAAACCCAGACCTGCCTTCCTCTCATGAGTTATGAAGTTCTCATGGTGCTAAAGTTCTTTGCACTGGATTCAGGTGGATGGATCGTTGACCAAAGGGAATGGATCTGTTTGCTCCATCTGTGTGGGACCAAGGGGAGCAAGCTATTCTAAATCACACAGCAAAACCCATACTGATGCATTGACCTTGGTTGGTCTGCGTTACTTGTTATGTCCTTGGAATGGAGTTCCACCAGGAAGACAGTGGCTGTGGAATAGTGAAGGAATGCCATGGGCGAACTGCTTCCGCTGATGGACATGACACGGGCTGGAGGAAGATTCCTGCCAACTGCACCTGTGTCGGTATTTCAAAGGAGGCATTTGGAAGCTCAGGTCAACTTGATAGCTGAGGGATGGGATCACCTCCTCTTGCACTTACTTGCAATGTTGGGCTTTGAATCTTAGCCTCTGTATTTATACTCATTGACTTCCTGATTACTACCCTTGAGTCTTAGCAATTTTTTGGTGTGTGTGTGTGTGTGTGTGTGTGTGTGTGTGTGTAGCATGTGGTGTATATGTAAGGTGCATGCCTGTGTCTGCACAGATGCAAGCATTCCATGCACACTTGTGCAGTGGCCAGAGGAGAACATCCAGTGTCTTCTTCAGTCTCTCTCCTATGTTCTTTCTTTGCGACCGACTCTCACTGAACCTGGAGCTGCTGTGGTTTCTGGTGGGCTAGTCAGTCAGTGAGCCCCAGTGATTCATCTGTCTCTGCATGTCCCAGGACTGGACCCTGTGACGGGAGTGTGTGGCCCCGCCCAGCCTTTTCACGCCCAGTGTTTTCATGGGTGCTGAGGACGGACATCAGGTCCTCTCAGGTCCTTGTGCTTCTACAGCAAGTTCTCGCTGAGCTGAACCATCTCCTTGGCCCTTAGAAGCAAAGCCAGCACATCTGCAAGTTTGTGTATTGAACACGGCAGACCTTGTGAGTGCTGCAGTTTGAGCTACAGTTTCCCAATCATAAACACTGGGAGATTTTGATATCAGAGGCTTTGGAAGCATATTGATTATTTATTGTTTATTTCCTCTTACCATAGTCCTTCTTTTTTTTTTTAATTCTGGGCTGGGGAGGTTGCTCAGTGGTTAAAGATACTTGCTTGTAAAGTCTGCCAGCCCAGGTTCAAGTCCCCAGTACCCATGAAAAGTCAGATGTACAAAGTAGCATATGTGTCTGGATTGTTATAGTGGCAAAAGGTCTTGACACACTCATCCCCCCCCCAGAAAAATAAATAATACTATCTTCTAAAATTTAGAATGCTGTTAACTTACATAGGTCATTCTTTGTGGTAGTTACCATTTTGTCTAATGTTTGTTTTTGTATAGGCTGTGAGAGTATGGGGTTATTATATTTTTCTACTTAGCTAACCAGTTTTTCTGGAACCATTTGTTCCATAATCCACTTGTCTCTCTTGGGCTTAGAGAGACTTCTCTATTCCTTTACCACACTGTATGTGCTCACACAGCTGGGCCATGGTTGAAAAGTGACTAGTTCTGTCTTGTCAATAGAGCCAGCTGTTCCTATACTCTATTTCATTATTGTGGATTTATTACACACATGCATGTGTGGGAGAGCAAAAGCTTGCTTGTAACTTTTATCTTGACAAATTTATTCTTTTCTAAAAATTCTCATTTTCCTAAAAAAAAGTTATTATGAAAAATAATGCAGGTATTAAAAATGCATGAACCCATAAATGTAGAATTTAACAAATTATTTAGAAAGCATCACCCACATACATGCCACCCAGGTCAGGGAACGGAGGACTGGAGGCTCCGAGAACCCTTGCAGGCCTGTTCCCAGGCCTACCACCCAGCTACCCACAGCAGGGTTTGCTGACTCAGGAGAGTCTCAGAAAAGCTCTATCTATCTGTGTTTGCATTCTGAAACCTTGTACTGTAAATTTCACATTTTGAACTTTATTACATAAATAGATTCATGTATAAATGCACTTTAAAGAACTTAAAATGTTCTTCTGTATTTGATTTCTATTGTTGAACATTTTGTTTCAAAGTCTTCCATACCTAATGTATGACTCTGATTCAATCACTGAGAGAAATTGTCCATAGCATCTACCCGCCACCTTCTGTGTGTATGCTGCTCAACCCTCGGCTGCTTGCTGTCTGGGGCTTGTGTGATACTGCTTCTGTGGGCTCCTGGACATGTCTTCTGGAGCATGTGGGAATACATACTGATTCCCTGCACATGTCTTCTGGAACACACAGGCATGGATATGGATTCCTGTACTTGTCTTCTAGAATACATGGGCACACGTGTTCTTTTCAGTATACCTGAGCTTCTATGTACCATACTTCAGAATTTATGTATTTTTGTATTACTTAGCAAAATAGTTTTCTATACATGTGGTAGTTTGAATGTATGCCCCCCATAGACTCAGGTGTTTTATTAAAGCTTGTTACTTGGACTTACAGCCACATGGCTGGCAGAGGCGTCGCTGGGGGTGGGTAGATCCTTGGCTCCAGCCCTAATGTGTGTTTAGGGGCAGATCTGATTTCCAGCCAAAGGTGTGAGAGAACAGTCTGAACCCTGGTGGAGGACCCTGCTGTTCACTGCATCGGCTGTGCTTGTTGGTGTTTGATGGCTGGTGATGGTATTCCTCTGCTCAGATGTATGGAAACAGCTTCTTATGCCACTGACAGAACTTCCCCTGGATCTGTGAGTTTGAAATAAACCCCGTCCTCCCCTAAAATGTGCCTGGTTTGGATGCTCATCCCAGCAACATGAGGCTGACTGCAACATAGATGAATTTATATCCCCACCATCAGGGTATAAGATTTTCTTCTGCCATTTTCTCAGTAACACATGGCGTTGACTATCATTTTTGTCTTCAGGGCGGGCATGACAGAAGCTCAAGTGGTTTTTATTTACTTTTCCCTGATAAACAAGGAAGTTAAGAACCTCTGAATATGTCTTGAACCTAATTACATTCCCTCTTTTGCAAAGGGCTGGTTCATGGGAAGTGCCCGTTCTTTGGCTATCCATTCTGGGTGATTGGGTAGAGATTGTTTATACACTCCAGGTTTAAGCCTTTCGTTGGTGTATGAATTGGAAATGACTCCTCCTTTTTCTGCCTTGAAGCCATGGCTGGAGATGTTTTTCCACAATGTCTGTTGAGCACTATTCTTTTGCCTTTTACCTTCCATGTGTGATCTCTTGAGTTAGAATTTTGTTCACAAGGTAAGATCATGGTTCTGGTTAATATTTTCCTAAGTGGAAGCACAATTTTCCCAGTATTATTTTCAAAGTCCATCTTTGCCATCAATGTTTTGGAATGCCTATCTGTTGTCAATCACTTGCCATGAACGCACGGTTGAATTACATTGAGGGTCTATTTAATTCTTACTTTGCCAGTGGCCACTGTAGTGAAGAATACAAAACGAGATTAAGCTTTACTTTCTCATCAAGCCCATATTCCAACTTGGTCTTTTTGTTTGCTTGCTTTTTAATGACTAGATCTATGATACTTGGGATTTCCAGGTGGATTGTTTAAATGTGCACAGGGCGTCCTCCTCAGGCAATGCACTGATACCTAGGGGCCGACTCCGTGCACGGACGGCTGTGTCCTGCTCACAGGACTCGTGTCTTCATTGTCTAGCTCATCCTTAGCTTGAAGTCACTGGCTTCACAGCTTCCTGGGTAGAAGCAGACTCTACCCCATGTGCTGTGTTTATTTCTACAGGCTTCTTGATTTTTACAGATCATATTGCAAATGACACCTTCAAATGTTCATTTTCTGTTTCATGAAGCTTTATAAAAGGATGATACTATATATTAAGTGTCTCTAGAAAAGTTTTTAAGTCATTTACTAATGTATTAATAAATTCAGAAATCCTTGTCATTGGTATACATGATGACCTAACATGTTGTTGGCCCATACCTTTAATCCTAGTACTCAGGTGGCTGAGGCAGGAGAATTGCTGAGAGTTTGAGTCTAGCCTGAGACTACGTAATGAGGTCCAGATCAGCCTGGGCTGGAACAAGACCCTATGTCAAAAAAATTAAAAGAAAAAAATCACCCACTCCGATTCTCCTTGACAGTGTTGCCAACTGCACTACAGAGAAACTCCAGGAAATCGGGGGAAAAAAGGCATACTCAACTCCCTGGCTTTCTTCATTCTTTCCTCTTCAAGATGCTTTGTGATATATATATATATATATATATATATATATATATATATATATATATATATATTTAGCTAAGTAAAGTTCTGTTGGGAATTTGCTTGGAATTACACTTCATATCCATCCATCTTTATCATAGATGGGACTGGGGATTTCTACTTATTTATGGCATTTTAGAAATATTGAGCCATTCTCTTCTTATGGGAGCTGTACATTGCTTTTAGATGTGATATCAGATGCTTATTATATTGTTGTGGTGTTGTGATGTGAGAGAGATCTGACTCCCAGACACCTCCTCACTGCTCATGGCCCAAGTCCAGAGGAGCCTGGGCACATCGGCCGCACTCTGGCTGGGGTCCGTTTCACAGCAGGGTCTCGGGGTTAGCTCTGCAGAGACCACATTAAACAGAGAGCTCATTTGTCTTCCACGCATCTCTTCATTCTCGGTGACTTAGAAACTTTGCAAACCTTCAAGTGTTTGGTTCTTTTATTATAATTTTGTTAAATTCCCCTGCTACTGAATTGTTGTTTATGTTTCTGCACTTAGAAATCCATTAGTTTATTTAGATTTTTCCTCTGTGACTTTGTGTATGAACTACAATATGAGTAATATTATAGATTCTTAATGGACATTTGGAGAAGGTAAATTCTTTACTCCCTGGGTACAAATGTGTTTGCTGTGTGTGTGTGCACATGGGTGTATCTTTGCTTATTTTTTGAGACAGAGTCTCATTAGTCCAGGCAGGCCTCAAGCTCACTATATAGCCAAAGGTGACCTTGAACTTCTAATCCTCATGCTTTTGCCTACAGAACTATGGGATTATGGACATGTACTACTGAGCCAGTTTTTGTGTGGTGTTGGGGATTGAACCCAGGGCTTCCTGCATCCTAGGCAGGTAACACCCAACTGAGCCAGCCACCTATCGTATGTGGCTTTTCCATGTGCACACATGCACTGGCTCGACAGCCTATCTCTAGGTCCACTGTATCTAGGCAGAGGACTCACAATGGGGAATATGTACTGGGCAGAGGCACTCACCTTAATGAATACCTAGGTATAAGTACTCATATTAGTGAATGTGTATCTAAGCAGAGGTATTCATATAAAGGAAACCCTATCTTGTCAGTCAAAGCCCGCACAGGCTCACATCTTTTTGTTTTGTCTATTTGACTTGCTAACACCGGAGTAAGTGGATGACATCCTAAGCTATGACTATAGATTTCATTCATTCAGATTTTCATTTCCTAGTACAGTTTCGACTTGTGCCTCATTGGTTTATGACAGTGACTGTTTCTCTTCTACAGTATTTGAATTTTGGGAAATCTAAAATAGTCACTTCTTTGACCACTTAAATCTCCTGCCTCATGTCCTGCTTCATCAGGGTTGGACACACACATTCAGTCTCTGTCTGAGAGCACTGAGCTGCCTGACTACGGATATGCCTGCACCATTTGTTTTCAAGTGTGTTTAACCAAAGTTGAAGTGTGTGTAATTTATATTTACTCTCGGCAAATCTGTTAATAGAAAAACTTGAGACTGTCACAGAACCACCTTTGCTAGTGTGTGTTGGCTTTACGTTTGTCCTTAGTCCTTCTTTCTGCTTTCCATTTTCTAATAAAAAGGAATTTTAATCTCTTTTGATGAAAAGTGTCTTCCAGGGGACCAGGGCCGGCCCCACCACAAAGCTGCCTACAGCTGTGCGAAGGAAGGACGTCAAAGCCACAAGCCTGCAGCTGGACCATGGCCCTCAAAGGGAAGGTACGACCACCCCTCCAAGCCTGGATGGAAGCCCTGGCAGAGGAGGATTGTCCCGGGCTCACCTGGGCTCAGCCTGTGTAGTTCACTCTTCTCCTTTCTGGAGCTGCTGCCGTGCCACTGGGGAAAGTTCTGGTCCACTTTTAATATAAGCAACAAACACAGTGTTGCTCACAAGAGTGACATAAGAGAATACAAGGCGAGATGCCCTCAGTGCTAGTGGGTCTCAGGTTGGTGTTCAGCTCTGATGGGCATCTCTCACTCTCTCCAAACCCAGCATTGGTCACATGGGATGTGCCACTGCACTGAGAAGAGCAGCCCAGCAACACCACCTACCTCGTAATCGTTGGGTTCTGAGTCAGCAGACTTGCTGCGGGAAGGTCAGAACCCCAAAGTATCATTCACAATAAATCAACAGACTTGAACCAAATGTCCTCCTAAGGGCTTTCACTTCCTCACTCTGTTATGTCTTGAACATAGCCAGAGGAGCCAATGACTGGTGTCAAAGGCCTGCAAAGCAAGTCCCACCTGTGCTCAGCTGAGATTTTGTCTCCTCATCTGGCAAATGGGCACCAAAGTTCTGTTCTCCTAGCTGTGGAGCGTGGAGTAAGGGTGCAGTGAAGTTTCTTTTGGCCTCTGTGTTTAATGTCTGGGAAGTAGTACGTGATGGGTGCCATGTGTGATTTTGAACATGAACTTAGAAAAAAGACATTTGATGTGACCTCAAACAGAATAACCCTGATTCTAGCTGTTGTCATCAAGGAAACACCCTAGTTAATATGCCAACCGGATATTAACAGAATACAAGCAGAATGCATACCTATGTAAGTTATTAGGAAACAATCTGGGCCAAATAAGGTACATGGATTAAGAAAAAATACTAAAAACTTTATAAAGAAAAAGGAGATAAATATGACCTATGAAAATGACATGAGACTGTGATGAGGACCCAGCTTGTCATGGTAGAGACAAGAGCCTAGGAATAATATCTTCAAAAGTCATTTGTACTATTCTATGCCTAAATAAATTATTATTCAAACCCAAAGATGATACGAATGCATTTTACACTTTCAAGCCTGGAAAATGTTCATTGCTCTTTTTTTAGATGATCGTCAAGGATGACTCCAATAAAATCAAAACATAAATTTGGTAGAGATCAATATGTGAGATAAGAAAGGCAATGAGAAAATGCTATATGGCATTGTGTAGCTAATTTTACTGAAGTTTTTATAATGTGATATGAAAACATTCCTGTGTGCTTGTCAATAGCTTATTACAACTATGAAAGTAGAATAAAAATAATTTTTAAAAATTAGGTTCTTTTATTTAAACTTGGGTTTTATCAAGATGGCACCTTTGGGGGAAAAAATAAATTACGGTTTAGAATGTTTCTCATTTATATAATACATGATAAAAGATGTTATAAAAATGAAAGAGCCAGATGTAGTGGTGCACACGTTTAATCGCAGCACATGGGAAGCAGAGGTCAGAGGATTGCTGCGAGTTTGAGGCCAGCCCAAGACTTCATAGTGAATTCCAGGTCAGTCTGGGCTCGAGCAATCTCCTACCTTGAAAAAAAATGAAGTAGCATATTTAAAGTCTAAAATATTCAAGCAAATTATTAAGAAAAAAGAAAACTATCTGTGCAGATAACACATGGGAGATACAAAATAGCAGGAAAAATACATTAACCCAGCTCATGTGTATACCATAACTTTGGACCTGAAAGAAATTATGCACATTCAACATACACAAAGTCACAGGCACATGCCACATGCAAGAAATGCTCACAATGCAACACGACATAGAAGACTGGTAGGTTAAGGTAGAGAAGGAATGGATTATAATAAATTTGGTTAAAAAATAACAAAATGAAAGAGAAGAGATGTAGAAGGAAAAACAAGAATAAAGAAAAAGGGATAAAGGCTCAAAAATGCCCATAGGAGCGATTTTCTTGTTTCTTGGCATGTAGATTAAACCCAGGTCCTTGCAGTAGGCAAGAACTTTACCCCAATTTTATTTATTTATTTGTTTGTTTTTGAGACACGGTCTTATTAAATTGCTCAGGCAGCCCTTGAACTCATGACCCTCCTTCCTAAGCCTTTCCATCTCTGAGCCACAATGCCAGCATGGGGGATGTTTTCCTGTGTGGTAGTAGAGAGAGAATCCAGGGTCTCACACATGGTGAGCAAGCACTTTACACTGACTGCGTCCTTCCCACCTGTAGACGATAGTCTTGACTTGGGAGAAGGAACTACATAGCAAATTACCACACTGAAGAGATAGCGTAATATTCTGCTCAATATTCTCTCCAGGTTACTGTAATGCTGAGGGAGGGCAATGGCGAGGAGCCACAGTCACTCACCATGGGCTGGTGGAAGGTCTACAGGAGCATGCGTGGACAACAGCGCATCATAACAGCCAGTACCATGACTTGGTACTGTCATGTTGATCATCGACAGCAAGACATTTCCAGGGAACTTTCCTACAGAAATAACAGCACAATTGCAATGACCTTGAAAGTCCATGGGTACAGAGTGACATTGAACCAGCTTCAAGGCTCCTCAGTCGGTTGATGACTAAGCAAGCTATGCATTCCGATCCATGGAATATTCTGCGTGAGTCAAAAATAATGCTCCTGAAAATAAGTAACCTTATGCAGGCATCAATAATTATAACATTAAAAATAAGTGGTACTCAGAAGGGAGAATGGTGGAGAAAGGTATGCTGATGAGGGCTGGCATACCACAGACCAGTGTGAAAGATACTTAAAAAGAACAAACTTGCATATGTATTAATAAATAGTACACACAAAATTGTTCTTAATTATCTTTGAAAAAGCAAGTGGATCGGGGTCAGTAAAACAAAACTATATTTAAAAATATTTATTTATTTATTTATTTGCAAGCAGATACAGATAGAGAGGGGAGAGACAGAGAGAATGGGCATACCAGGGCCTAAAGCCAACACAAACAAGCTCCAGAAACATGCCTCACTTTGTGCACCTGGCTTTATGTGGGTACTGCAGAATCAAATCCAGGTTGTTAGGCTTTGCAAGCAAGTGCTTTAACCACTTAGCTATCTCTCCAGCCTGGAAGACCATTCTTAACTCAATATATCCTGTATAATATGATGGTTTGGCAAACATTACTCCATGAAAAAGTTTTAAAAATAAAAAAAAGTAAAATAAAGCAGGGCATGGTGGCACACGCCTCTAATCTGAGCACTCGGGAGGCAGAAGTTTGAGGACTACCAAGAGTTCGAGGCCACCCTGAGATTACATAGTGAATTCCAGGTCAGCCTGGACCAGAGTAAGACCCTACCTCAAAAAAATAAAAATAAATAAAAAGTAAAATATATAAAGAAATAGAGAGCAAGCTAGAAATGTTTGTCAGAGGAGTTTCAGTTACAACTGGTGGGCACATAGTTAAAGTTGTGGGACAATAGAGATTGGCCTCCAAATTGTTTGGGTCTATAGGCCAAAGTCAAGTCCAAAAGAAGGTTGCAGACATAACAAATGCATAGTTCAGACAGCATGGGATTAAGAGAAAACAGCTCTTCCTGACACTTAAGTTTCCAAATAACATTGGGTTGGTTTGCTTGGTGGATGCAGTTAATGTGGTCCTCTGCAGGAGCGTGTTTGCTGTCTGACCACTTACTTCATGTTATACCTCACTGTGTACTGGGGTGATCTGTCGTGCTTACTTTGCTCTGTAGACACGCACTAGTTACACAGCTGTGGTGAAGGTGCCTCCTCAGGAGAAACGTGACAGTCAGTGTAGTGGAGTCGAGGTCACTGGGGTGGCCTTCAGAGTCAACCCTTGGCCTGTGGCCACAGCAACAAGATAAGCAACATAGCGATGACTGGGTCATCTAATAGCATTAGAGCAATCAGCATTCCCTCTTAGATGGCAACAGGGACCCTGCCCCATCTCCACTCCCTCCTGCCCACAGCTGCATGTGGTCTGGGAGGCAGGCGCTGGAGCACATCACAGGTAGAGGGTTGACAGAGGGTGGGACCCAGTGACGCTGCTGTTGTGAGTCATCGCCATGACCACACTGGCATGGGACCTTTCAATGATGCAGCTGTTTTGAGTCATGTGTGCTCCTTTAAGTCACCCCGGTCCAACACCATTGCACATGATTGCTCACCAAGGTGGACTTGGATGATTCAGTTCTTCTGTCTGTTGGTGGCCTACCTGGAGTGAATAGATATTTTCTCATGTCTTTCCAGGAGATGTCACACATGTCCACCCGCTCACAGTGTCAGAGGCACCATGGCGGGAATGCTCACCCACACAAGGGCATGAGACAAGGGGCCGAGGATAGAATACACCTTTAACTCTCTCTAGGCTCCCCTGCAATGTCCAGCAGAAAATTAAGCATGTCAGCGCATCCGGATAGATCATGGAACATAAAGGAAAAATGAATTATGAAACCAGCCAAGTATTTGAGCTTTCCATCAACAAGTGTGTGCTTCATGAGCTGCTTTGGGAAGTGGCACACTTTGAACTGCCTCTATTCCAGGAGCTCATCTGAAGTAACAGCCAATAGTGAGAAGGGAAATCAAGGATTCCCTATTTTCCAAAACTGATCCTCCACAAATGCAGCATTCTGTAAAGTCTCCTCAGCCATCTCTCCCGGGGCCTTCCTCCTCCTTGCTTACCAGAAAGTCTCAGCACATGCCCACTGATGAGCAGTACATGAAGGAGAGCCAAGCTGAGGAAGGCGCTGGGGCTGGGAGGGAGCCGGGCTCTGGCCCCAGGGAGCTGATGGAGTACAGGCAAACTATCCCTCTCAGGTTGGCCCACGGGAAAGAAGAGCTGCCTCATCTGGCTATTTGACTTTTATAGTTTGGGAGACTTGAGCCCTGAGGTGTCAGCTGTGAGCTGTGACTGACCCCCAGGAGCAGGCGCTGGGATGGGGTGGGACAAAGAATGAGGCAAAACTGGGAAATAATGAAAATGGAGTCTGTTACAGTGAGGTTTGCACTGCTGACAGAAAACAACTGACCAAGAGCAGCTTGGGGGGAAAAAGGGTTAATTTTGGTGTACAGACTCGAGGGAAAGCTACATGATGGCAAGGGAAGACAACGACATGAGCAGAGGGTGGACATCACCCCCTGGCCAATATCAGGTGGACAATAGCAACAGGAGAGTGTGCCAAAACCTGGCAAGAGGAAGCTGGCTATAACACCTATAAGCCTGCCCCCGACAATACACTGCCTCCAGGAGGTGCTAATTCCCACCCAAATCACCATCAACTGCATTCAAATACCTAAGTTTATGGGGTATACCTGAATCAAACCACCATATTCTACCCCTGGATCCCATAAACTGATAACCATACATAATGTGAAATGCAATGCATTCATCCAACTTTAAAAATCCCCATACTTTTTAATCAATCCCAATAATATTCTAAGATCTTTTAACTGAGCCATAATACCAAAAGCCATAATGGCACATAATAAACATTCACATTGCAAAAGATGGCACTGGACATAATAAAGCAATATTCAACAAATACAATATTTAAAACAACCAGAGCAAACATCAAACTCTGTAGCTCCAAGTCCAATAACTAACCAGTGTCAAGTCTCCAATTTGATAATTCTAACCATCAACAAGTCTCTGGAGTTCCAATTCTTCCCCTCCAGCTAGGCTACTCACAGTCCCGGAAAACTTCAACTGGTGCCGGCAGTTCTCCTTGGCAGCCATCTCACAGTACTGGCATCTCCACTGGGTCTCCACTGCAACCCACAGATCATCCTCATGGCTCCATCGGGTGTCTACGTAGGTAATCCAATAAGCATGCTTCACACTGCCCATGGCCATTTCCAAAACACAAAACTGTGTTGCAAATCCAATTACCTTCCCTTTCCTGCATTTGTTATACTCCATAATGCAGGTGGGCTGCCAATTTGTTAAGCCCAGAGGGGAATAAAGCAGACTTTGAAGAACAGGACACTCCTTTAGCATTCAGACTGCTTCAAAAGAGTCTACGTTCTTCCTGTTGTCCCAATGCAGGTCATCTCACCCAATCTCAATGGCTGTAATCTCTCAAACAATTGCAGCTGAATGGATAGCAGTTTCCAAAAGATTTCATTTTTTCTGTGCCATATCCCTCTGCTCACACCAGTCCATTTCTATGTAAAGCAACCCTGTGCAAGTTCTCAGGTCACAGACATAATAGCAAACCTCTCGTGCAAACTGCTTCTAGCCCAGTCAGGGCAAAGCCCTTTCTCATCCTTATAAGCCAGACCTCACAGTCCATAGTTCTTAGTGCATTCAGGTCTTTCAACTCTGACCAGAATAGTCCATCAAGCTGTGCTTATAGTGCTGCAAGGTGTCTCTCAGGCAAAGGTTTCAAATTCTTCCACATTCCTCTTGCAAATCAAATTCAAAAGGCCAAAAGCCACACAGGTTTCTAGCAGCAATGACCCTACTCCCAGGTACTAACTTTAATGTTGCCGTCAGGTTCACATTGCTGACAGAGAATACCTGATCAAGTGCAGTTCGTCGACAAAAGGGGTTTATTTTGGCTTATAGACTTGAGAGGAAACTCCATGATGGCGGGGGGAAAACAATGGCATGAGCAGAGGGACATCACCTCCTGGCAAACATCAGGTGGACAACAGCAACAGGAGAATGTGCCAAACACTAGCAAGGGGGGGGGTGGCTATAACACCTATAAGCGCACCCCCAACAATACACTCCCTGCAGGAAGTGTTAATTCCCAAATCATCATCAGCTGGGAACCTAGCATTCAGACTACCTAAGTTTATGGGGGACACCTGAATTCAACCACCACAAGTTCTGACACCTGTATGTGTTTTGCTCAGTCTTGGTAGAAGGAACTCAGAAGTTTCTCAGGTCATGAGGGTTCTTGTTAGTGATCACCAGAGAAACCCAAAATGCCACTCCTGGATATTGGATCTGTATGGAGACTACATGTCTCACAGATGAATGACGCAAACATTCCCACAACCAGCCATCAAAGGGTATGCTCCACTAATTACCTGGTGTTCCCACTGACAGCGAGGACCCCAAGTTGGCACAATGGCAGCCATTGGTCCCAGGCTGGGATAGTCTGGCTATGAGTTCATGAATAGATAAAAATGCAGCCATGTCTATATAACTGGACTTGTGCTTTTAAAGTTTTGTTTCAGTCCAACTCCATTTCGACACTGGTCAAATTGAAAACATCAGTCCCCTCTCCAGAGCTAACCTCCTTTATCATGATTTATTTGTGGGAACTCAAGGCTTGCCAAGAAGAACAGGACCTCTGCCCGGCATGAATAACTGCAGCACGGAGATGAAACCCATTACATGAAGGACTCTGTACAGGGCCCAATGTATTGAAAGGGGGGAGGAAAGAAAACCCTCAATATCAGGAGACTCCTACTTCCCACAGACAAGTGAAGGAATGCAGGCTGACAGATGTGGACGGCTCCAGAATTCAGGAGGAGGGTGAGCAAAGGACCCTTCCTGAGGACACCCCAAAGATCCCCGTAGTGGGAGCTGCTGCACAGCTGTGGGACAGAACCCTGACTTACACAGTTTGCCCCTTTCTGAGGTACCTATGTTTTCACCAGGTAGCTCAACAGCATATAATAGTACTACAAAGTTGCAGAATGGTCACAATCACACAAGTGTAATAAAATAATTACAGAAGTATTTGTTTGGGGACCCTGTGACTTCTTAAAGCTGTTACTTTTGTAATTTTTCAGTTTCATTGGTTTAACATTCATGTTGAACATCTGCATCACAAGATTCTCAAAGCTTTAGCAGGTGGCTTTTAGCAACCAGCATGAGGCAAGCTCAACCCAGGGCTGGGCTGTGTCCAAGGCTAAGTGCATGTGGGGTTGAAAAGTATTCTACAGTGCTGGGGGGCAGCTGAGCTAGAAATGCTCTTGCCTTGAAACCATGAGGACCTGAGTTTGAGCCCCAGAAAGTATGTAAAAAAAATGCCATGAATGGAGATGCATGCCTGTAATACCACAACTGGGGGCTAGAGATAGAAGGATCTCTGGAACTTGCTGGCCAGTCAGTCTAGCCTACTTGAGGAGCCCCTGGCCAATTAGAAACCATATCTCAAATGATGAGGTTGGTGCCCGAGAGATGACACCTGCATTTGTACTTTGGATTTCACATGTACATACATGCATGAATACCTGTGCACATATACACATGTGCATGGACACACACATATGCACACACACATATGCATGGACATACATTAACACACATACGCACACACATGTGCATGGACACACATGTGTACATAGACACACATTAACACACACATGGGCACATAGACACACAAAGAAACATCACTTACAGACTGAAGATTATCACCCTGGGCCATGTAATGCATTTTCTTCTATTTTGCCTTCCCTGGGATCTTATCACAGCTCAAAACAGTGTCTCCAGGGTGGCAGTGATTTCCAGCATCAGCCAACATTCACTGCCTGAGTCTGGGGTTGAATTTTCAGAGAATTCATTCTATTGTGTGTGAGTTTCTCAAACTCACTTTATAATGAACTGTTTTGTCAGTCTAAGTCCTCTAAGATGTTCTAACTCTGGGTAAGAGGAAGTGATCCAGAGGGTTACATTTCTTTATATCATATGGAAACTCAAGAAGGTACAAGACTCAGATTCATGTGTACAACAGCCATTAACCACCACCTCTGGAGATGGTCCCATGTGACGATGCACAGAGGGTAGCATCCGCAAGGCATATCAGAAGAGGCCGAAGCTTGGGGAGAAGGCTGGTGGGAATGTGATCAGGGCTTTTCTGGGTCAGTAGTTGCTGGAATGGGAGGGGAAGGTAATGTGGTAATTGCGTTGCATTCCACAGTCATACCTGCCCACTCCTGGATCTACATGAGGGGGACGGGCGGGGTGGGGCAGCACTCACTTGCTGGTGAAAGCCCACAGCTCTCTTCACAGTGCTGACAGGTGGAAAGGAAAGTGCTCCACCATGGGCTCATGTCCCCTTATTGAAAGGAGGCTCCATTCTCAATCTCAAGTTCTCCACACTGAAACCTAGATCCTCACCAACACTAAGTGCCCAAGCCGACATTCAATGCAGAAACCTCACAGTCTGGGCTGGGGAGATGGCTCTGAGACAAGAGCGCTTGCCATGCAAACTGGATGACCTGAGTTTGGATCTTCAACACTCCTTTACATGCCATGAGGGTGTGGTTGTCCACCTGTAATTCTAAGGCTCAGGTTCATCTGAGGAATCTGCTGGCTGGCTGAACTAGCAGAGTCAGTAAGCTCAGGGCTCAAGTGTGAGAAACTCTGTCTCAATAAGCAATATGGAGAGTGATCAAGAAAAAAACACTGATATCAACCTCTGACATTTGCACACATATGTGTGCATCATGTGTGTACAACACACACACACCCCTCACAGCTTCGTCTGAGTGGTCAGTACACAGTGACTGGGGCAGTCAGGATACAGCCCCATCATTGAGCTCACGTATGGATGGTGCAAGAGCCTCTGGGCTAAGCAAGTCTGGTTCCCGCACGGCCACCCTGTGTCAGGAACTGCCTCCCAGTTAGACCATAGCGTTTGGCCTGAAGCACACTGGTGGGCGGGGGAATGTAGTGTGTCTTGCTGAGGTTTCTGAGGTGGTGGAGTCTAAAGCGGCGTTCTTGATGACCAACCCCAGATGTTTGGTGCCCATTAGGTGTGTGTTTCCAAGAAACCCAGCAGTGCCTTTCAGCTGCCTTCAGTCATCGACAGTGTCTGGACTCTCCAACGCATCTTACTGCCATCAACAGATGGGGGAGCAGCCAGATATTTCATGGGAAGTGCAGGGAGCTTTTGGTTTCTGAATGACATGGGAGTCTCAGTGAAGGGCAAAGGAGTTCAAACATGGAGCCTCTAAGATGATCAAAAAGCAGAAGGAGCTAAGGGGATGCTCAGAGGGTAAAGAGCTTGTCATATGCCATGAAGACCAAATCTGAATCCCAAGCACACATGTAGAAGCTGGGTTGGTGGGGCATGCCTACAGTCTGGTACTTGGGAGGTGGAGACAGGAAGATTCCTAGGGCTTGCTGGCTAGCTTGTCTAGACTAAAGCGTGAGGTCCAGGTTGAGTGAGAGACTCTGCCTTAAAAATAAGGTGGACAGCAATTGAGGGAGATGCCTAGTTCAAATGTTTGGGCTACCTACGCACATGCACATGTACGTGCACATGTACATGCCTATACAGATGCATGCAAGCACACCACATGCACACAAATAATAAAGGAAAAGCAAAAGCAAAAGGAGGGGCTGGAGAGATGGCTGAGCAGTTAAAGCACTTGTCTGCATAGCTAAAGGACCCAGGTTTGATTCCCAGGACCCACTTAAGCCAGATGCACAAGGTGGTACATGTGTCTGGAGTTTTGTTTGCATTGCCTGAAGGCCCTGTCATGCCCATTCTCTCTCTCTCTCCCTCCCTCTCTGTCTTCCTCTCTCTCCCTCCCTCTAGTTATAAATAAATAATTAATTTAAAGGCATGAGCCACCACACTCAGCCTTAAAATAAAAGTATATCCAGGCATGGTGGCGCACTCCTTTAATCCCAGCACTCAGGATGCAGAGGTAGGAGGATTACTGTGAATTCGAGGTCACCCTGAGACTACATAGTGAATTCCAGGTCAGCCTGGGCTAGAGTAAGGCCCTACCTGGAAAAAAAAAAGTATAAGGAATCTCTTTTTTGCTGGTGTGTTTTTGTTGTGGGTTTTTAGAATATGATGTAATGTTTTATACCCTATATATAGGAAATAATTAGTACAGCCAATCTCTGGATCCATGATATTTATCTCTTCACATCATTACGTGTGTGTGTGTGTGTGCACGTGTGTGTGCTTGTGTTTGTGCGTGTGCGTGAAGCACCTAAATCTACTGTCTGCAAGTTTCTAGTGCACCACACACACATTAAGACTAAACACCCTCCTCACACTGTGCGCAGACCTCTAAACCTGTCCTACAAAACAGGCTCCCCCCCCCCCCGCTTTTTTATCTTCTTCTGTCCATTTCCACCACTTTCCTACTGCTGGTAACCACTGTTCTGTCTCAATGTATTTGACTATTTCTTTTCATTCCCACGTACATGTGTGGTCATGCTGTGTTTCTGCTGCCTGATATTTCACTTTGCATGATGTCCTCTTGTTCCTTCCATATTGTCTTTTCCTTTTGAAGGCTGAGTAATGCTCTGCTGTTTGTTATGTCTGTGTGTGTATCACACATTATCTGCTCATCAGCCAGTGGTCAACGGCTTGTCTCCAAACTCTGGCCGATGTGAACAATGCTGCCATGAACATGGGGCTCCACTGTCTGAATTAAGTAACGGTTCCATGTCCTTTAGGCATTTCCCCACAAAAGAGGGACTACCGGGTGGCGTGCAAGCTCTGCTTAATTTTCTCAGGAGCAGCCTCTTCCACCACTGTGCCATGTGCTGCACAGCAATTTCCCCAAGAGCTCTTCAGGTGGGTTGGTACATACAGCATCGAAGGCCCTTGGTTCTGCTCCACAGCATGGAAGCAGCTGGCCTTTTGATGGAAGGTTCCGGCTGTGCAGGGAAGCTGGGGAACATGGGATCAATGACAAGACATGAGATCAATGAAGGAACAGCTAAAAGCACGGGTCCAATTGACCTGCTCAGTGACAAGGAAAAGTGCTCACAACGGTAAAAGAATGGTGAAAAGTCAATTCCATTTTTGAAAAATCTGTCAGATTAATTAAAATACAGTGTAGTACAGGAGAGCTAATTAATATCCGCTCAGCCTCTCTCTCTATCTGTGGCTTCTCTCTCCCCAGCCCCTCCTTTACCCAGCGGCAGGGAATGCTGGCTTTGCCTGACGAGAAAGTTTAGCACTGGGTAACAGTGAGGTAAACTGACAAGAGCAATTAGTGTCTGTTTCTAGAACAAATAGAAACCAACTGGCTATTAATCCCGTCATTTTTAATCCTCTTAAATTATTTGATTAAAATAAAAACACACAAGCTCAAAGACTAAACCACGTTTCGTGACATGATTGATCTCTAAAATTCTGTTTTATTTTGCATATTGTCAAAACAAAAGCAGCTCCCGATTCTTGCGTAAAGACATTTGTGGAAATTACTAACGCTGTGACACCACATTACCTGGGAGATGACGATGAGGCGTTTGACCGGTTCCCGTCAACATGGAGGTGGCTTCTACTAAGGGTTGTTAACCACTCTTGATTGGCCAAGACAGCCCTGCTTCCCAGGGGGAAGCTTTTGGGATGAGAAAATATAATCAGAGGGGACCCTCGGAACACAAAAGCCAAAAAGATTCCAAAACGGACCACCTTGGGCGGGATTGTTTGGGCATCTGCGCAGAGCCTGTCATGTTATCTGTCCCTAGCAATTATTTTGATAAATTTGCCAGAGTAGCATCTGAACACTCGCATTATTTCACAGGGTGTCACTAAGACGCACAAGTCTCTATTTGGGTTCTGTGTCAATGCAAATGAGGGCGACAAACAGGGTACGCTTCCCACATGAGCCTTTTGGAAAAGGCTCTCAGAGTGCTTGCCTGCCACGGTTTATCTCCTCTTGCTCCTCTACGGACGAAATCTGTCTAGAGGAAAGCTGTCTGTCTTTCCTTGTGTACCATCTCTCTGGCATCTCTGTGTCTTCCTAAGAGGATGACCCTATGGTGACCTTCACCAGTGTGAACCATCTTGACCAACCTGGTGACTTTCAATCCATGGCATGAGTATACGATCATGTGACCTTTATCAGTAGGCTATATCCTCACCAACACGGTGACTACTGCTTAGTTTCTCATTGCTGTGACTAAATACCTTACTCTGACTTTCAGATTTAATGGCAGAATGCATCATGGAAGGGAAGGCAGCAGGAACATGAGTCCACTGGCCACACTGTAGAATAATCAGGAAGCAGAGGATGGATAGGAAGTGGGGTGGGGCTATAAAACCTCAAGGCCCACCCCCAGTAACCCACTTCCTCCAGCAAGGTTCCACGACATCCCAAACCGCACTATCAACCGGTAACCAAATGTCCAAACACATGAGCCTGTGGCAAAACACTTTACATTCAAACCACGACAGTGACCTTTGCCAGTCAGAAACATCTTCACCATCCTGGCGACCTTAGCCAAGAACAAGCAGCTTCACCACTTCACTCGATGGACCTTCACCAGCATGAAGCATCTTTGGTAAGCACACCAGACGCCACTTCAAATCATACACCAATTAAGCTTGCAAATCAGAACAAAATTACAGGGCATCGCTCTTTCAGGTACTGTAGACAATTTGTACTTTAAAAGCCCAATTGCTGATTAAGTGAAGAAACTAATAACCTGCTGAACTGCAAAAACAGGTGGGAAAGTTTTAGAAATAAGATGAACAGGAAGCAAAAGCTGGAACTCTTGTGTATCCCAGAGTGATCTGGGTGCTCCTAGGGTGCATGGTGTGGTACTATGTCAAGCACAAACTGTTTTATGGAAAGATCTTTATATACTGTGTTTATTCCTGAAAAGATACTTTCACCCAAATAGCATCAGGCATTACTAAATATAAACCACAAAGAAGGGAGAAAAAAAAACAAAACTCCACGTTAAATACAAGGTACCACTGGACTCATCACCTCTGAGCACGCAGAAACACACAGAGAGGCTGCTGAGAGGTGCAAAGAGGGGCCTTGCTCTCTCCTTGTCAGTGGCACACCCCTTGAGTTGGAGGAAGTAGGCTTGCAGTGAGAGCACTCAGAAGCTTAAACCCAAGTCTTGGTTCCAGTGACATCAGGCCACTAGGGACTGGAATTGAAAAGAGAATGCTGACTGCTATTTGAGCTTAGGCTACTACTTAAAGCTGTGTCCCAGTTTCCTTTCCTGAAGAGTGGCCGTAACTGTAAGGACTTGAGGGGCGAGTTGATCAGATTCAAGTGAGTTAATGTCTGGGAATCACTTTCCTCCTAGCAGCCACGTAACTTGTGTTAGCTAATGATACTAATGAACAATGATGGAAGCTCCAGTGAGGACAAGATGCGAGTGTCAGGAGAAGGTTGACCAGTTAGTTGTCCAGCAGCAGCTCAGTCAGCTATTTGGTCATTCTGCTTACTCTGTAGAAGTTCAGCAATGTTTGTTTTATCAGAGGAAGGGAAGCTCTATAAGAAAGATGAGTGAATACTGATGGCACTTCCCAGTGTACCTAGTATTCTAGTCTTCCAGTAGAGATAAGAACAGGTCATAGCCGGAGAGTCTCCATGGTAAAGCTGATGGCCTGTTGCTTCCCTAAGACATTTTTCAGGGAGCCTAAAGGTCTCTGTGTTGATCAATTACATTCCTTTGTGTTTGCTTCACTTAAAGAGTTTATTTGGAACAGGTGGAAGTTGGCATGAGAAAGACACAACCTCACTGTAAACATGCACACTCATGACAAGATGCCTCCTTATTTGGAAAATGTTAAAAACATGGGCTGTCTACAATCAAGGGCATCCTCTATGGGATGGAATATCTTTCAATGCCTGGAAGTGAAGACCCAGCCAGCAGGGCTTGTTGCATCTGTGTGGCCTGCACACCACTTATCTGCTTGTCTCTGGAACGGGGTTTTGCTGTGTATGCCTAGAACACAATACTCCACATGTTCTCAACATTTACATGCCATTAAAAACAGTGGGGAAAAAATGCCAGCATGTGGTAAGAACATCTAAGCAGGCCAGGAATGATACACAGAGAAGATGCAAGGTGGGCGAGGGATGTTGCACCCTCATCCTGGGGAGATGTGAGGACAGGAGGACTTGGTACCTAGCACTGGCTTTGTTCAGTCCACCCTCCCTGGGGTCACGGATCCCACACGTGGAATCCTGTTTGTCACTGTTCTGCTCAGACTTTCCCATTTCTTTCAAGCTGCAGGTTTTATCCTTCTATTAAAAATGGGTGTTGCTTTATCCTGTATAAATGAAAGGATTTTATTTTGCCAAGCTTTGAGCTTCAGAGCATTTCCCCTTGGATCCTCTGGTTAGATCTGCTCACATCATGCTAGGTGTTCTCCATTTTCTGGTGGACAAAGTTGGTCCACCAGAAGTCAACCCTCTAGGCCAAGCTACTCTGATACAACTTACCTCACCATGAAAACTTGGGGATTTCAGAAATCCACGTAGAATACCATGGATGGGTGTAGAACCTCAGAGACTTTGATGTACCTAGGGTGCACACACACACACACACACACACACATAGACACACACAAATGCTCCAAGAGGCAATACCTGTCTTACCGCCTGTACAACACAGTCTCACAGCCAGTTCCACTTTACTGCCCACCACGCCTCCAGAACAGCCTTCCAGGTCTTGACCCATGCAATCCTCTATGTCTGTGGAACTTATGGTCAGCCAGAAACTTCTATGTTTTAAGGCTTCAGTGTTATATCTATAAGCATCATAGCATCATTTTAGTAAATGATAACAAATTTTCCTTTTGTTCCAGGACAAAGAAATAACATCATTTGTCAAACATTTAAATTGATGGCAATGGTTCACTATGTGTTAAGAAGAGTTGAAATAGAATATATTCTGGAAGACATAGACCCTCTGTTTAAGGCCATGGAATGATGCCACTTTTGTGCTATTTCTTTACCTCCTTCTACTCCTGTCTTCTCTGTTACCTATGTGTGTCATTTATTAATTCTTCTACTTATGACATCATGCATGAATACATTCTTAGTTCCCACTCTGGATGGCATCTGGCTGACTTTGAACACAAGATAGAGACTTATACCCATTTTCAGTTGGGTTGGGAGAAACTGTTTCCAGGTTGGCTGGTTCAGATTGGACGAGAGCTTGGGGCTGGCCTCTTACCTCCACACCATGAGGGCCCAGAGAGCCCCCTGGCACAGAGCAAGTCCTCTGTCGTCACAGCCATGCCCCTGCAACCTGTCCTGGCTGTGACCTCTGACCTTTGTGCTGCCCCATTACACCTACTTGTGGGTTCACTAGTTCAGGGCTCTGCTTCCTGCATTCTCCTGGGCTGGCTCTCTGCTTTCCTGCCTCTGCCCATTGGGAATTCCATGTCTTGAGGGAAGGCCACTCACAGGGCTTCTCTTTGATTCTCAGCCCACCGAGATATCAAGCTGAGCGAGGGCTCCAGGCTGTACCTCTGAGCTGTTTGAGTGTGTACTCTGAGCAAGTCTGCTGCTGCTAGCAGTGGAGGGGAGGCTGGCCGGCCTTACTCTGTCCTGACTTCTCGGGAGAGCCACTTACTCAGGAAGACCAGTTCTACTCTGCCCCACAGGTATGTGACAGCCAAGCTCCAAGAAGGCCAAGAGGAGGTAGGTGGAGAATTTGGGTTCCTCAGTGTCCCTGGGTAAAAGGATCCCTGGGGAGTCAGGCCTGGTTTTCAGGGCTTGAGAAAAACCCTGCCCTCTCGCCTGCTGCTGGGTTTTTGTCCCAGCTCACAGTCTGCCTGGTCCCACGGGGGAGAATCCAAGGATGTGCACGAGTTTGTGATTGCTGAGACCAGACTAAATGTGTTACGCTGGAATCTGGGGAGGGCGCGCAAAGTGCCATCAGTCACTGAGCAAGGACTCAGGGCCTGTCCCTTCCCTCCCTGCCCTTCGCTGGCTGTCTGGCCCTGCTCTTGTCTGTCCATCTGATCTGCTCTCCCCTGCAATGCTGCCTCGCTCTTCTCAGCAGCTCAAACTTCACTTATAAAGTGGAGCTCTGCCTCGCTGGGTTACAAGTGTTTATTTTATGCTCTGCATACATGGTGAGAGAGAGGATCTTGCAAAGTGCCAACTTGTAAATAATCCAATGGAAAATGTAAAGAGATGTGAGGAAAGGCTTGAATTATGTATGGAGGATTCAGCAGCCTGTAGGATATGAAGGTGGCATGTGCATGGGCTTGGTGCAGCTCCGATGGAAATACATTTCCTACTATCGCTTTTGCTTTGTGTTTTCTACTTCTTCCTCTGCTAACTAGATGGGTATCTGTTTGCCAACGTCAGAGATAGCACAGACATAGTCTGGAGGTCATTATGTGTGGTACATACACACATCTATGTGCAGGTGCATATGTGTATTTGGGGGAAGCCAAAGGTCAAGGTCAGATGTCTTCCTCAATCATTCTATCTATTTATTTATTTTGAGATATGAAATCTCGCTGAACCTGGGGCTTATCAATCTGGCTAGACTAGCTAACCAGCCATCCCCAGGGATCATCCTGTCTTTGCTGCCCCATCGCTAGAATTACAGGCACGTGTCCCCAGGCCTGGCTTTCTGACCCGGGTGCTGGGGTCTGAACCTGGTCTTGGGATTGCTTGGCCGGCTTTTCACCACCCCTCCTTCTCCCAGCTGCTCCGGTTTCTTTCTGACCTTAGCTTCTTCCTCTCTTCCTGTTCTGCCTCTTCCTCGCTTGTGCTTTGCTTCTTCATGCATGTATTTCAGGGGCCTTGCCTTCGCCCACGAAGTCTGTCCTCAGGTGCCATTCAGGTCTCCTTAGCACTCTTCCTATCTTGAGTAGCCCCCCAAGTCACCTTGACCTCTTCAAGGACAGAGCTTGTGTAAACTTGGAACCAGTCACGTGCACTGCACTTGCCTTTTCCATGAGCCCAGGAGGGTGGCTTTTTGCACCTGAGCTCTGAAGGTTGAGTAAGAGGACTTCAGGCAGAGAGAAGGGAGAAACAAGTCTTCCCACAGAGAAGGCAGCCATCCAAAGCCGTCCGTGATGTGTCGGGCCAAGAGAGAAGCCCCAGGCTTCTGCTCCCAGCAGGCTGGGCCATGCGGAGCAAGCCTGCCTCTGTGGCTGCACCAGATCGTGTCTGAGGTCTCCTTTGCCCCGGCGCCATGCTGCATGCTCACTTGTTTGGTTGTTCTTGGAGATAGGCAGCAGCCAGCTTTGAAGATAACGCCCACATGGCACAGATTAAAGGCTTCCCATCCCTGTCACTCAGCAGCACAGAACTCCGTCCTCCTGCATCACCCACACTGTGGCTTCTCCCTCTGCCCTCATGACACAGACTAATGGTTTCCCGTCTCTGTCACCTCTCCCTGTCACCAGTCCCTGTCACTCAGGAGCACGGAATCCTGCCCTCCTGCAACATCCACACGGTAGATTCTCACTCTGGAATGATATGGACCAGAGAGAAGACTGTCTAGCCTTAGGCTACACATAGATGTTGACTTAATACTGGTATTCCCAGCAATTAAAGCAGTATATTTGGGTAGGGAATTTTAATTGAAGAAATATAAAATGTTCATTGTTATAATGTGCGCATTAATTTAATATAATGTGAATAAGAAGTCACTTGAGACGGGAGCTGCAAACAGCCCCGTAGGGCTATTGTCGTGACAGGCAACAGAGGCTAAGCCTTGTTAGCCTGGTGGAAGGAGGCTCCCTGCTGCGGGGAGAGAGGCAGTCGTGGCTGGGTGGCCAGCAGGGCCTCCTGGGTCTCAGTTAAGGACAGCTTCAGGACAACGTCAAGGCGTGATGATGACACCTCAAGGGACAGAGCTAGACAGCAATAGCCAATTCTTGCCCAGCACACTGAAGGCAGAGCAGGCTGTCCTTGCCAGTGGAAGCTTCTGGTTTGGTTGGGATTTGACAGCATCACAGAGAGACCACCTTGTACTACTAATAATAACAGTACTAGTAATAACCAAGTGACCATAGAGTAAGGGCTTGTAGCCCAGCAAACAGGAAGACCTGCCCTGAGAGACCTGCATGTGGTTTACGCAGTGGGATTACACATGTGCTCCCATGTCCTAGAGACTGAAAACAAGCTTGATTGTTCTTATTACAAAGTGGCACTGCCCACAGGTTGTTCTGGAAACATCCAGAAGGCATGCTTAGCTCTTAGGGCCTCTCAGAGTCCTCAGCTATAACCAGGCAGAGGCTGGCAGCTGTGCCTCTCCACCTCTGGGGAACAGGAGGCAGGGCTGCACACTCCCGGTCTGCCCAGTTGACCCACAAGCATCGCCCATAGCCCACTGTTTCACCAGAAACAGAAACTGAGATGCAGTGGCTTAGCATGAGCTCCTCCGGCCTCGTGTTCTGAGGTGCAATACACTTCTCATAGGGAGATTCCACTCATTCCCATTTTCACCTTAGAAGTTGCCAAGATGGGGGCATTTGCATCCATTTCCAAGTAGTCTCTACTGGGTGTACATCTGCCATGCTTGCCAGTACAGTGAATGTGGTCTGCTCCAACATCTCACACAGTGCATAGTTCATTACCTTGGGCGTGCTTTACGTCTGTGGCGGTAGCAGTCATCATCTGCCTTCTGCTGGCTAAGGCTAGAGTGTTCTTCCTGCATTTTAGGAGCCCTCCTATGGCTATTGAAGGTGAGAAGGTCCTGGACTCATTTTGGAGTCTCTGAACTCTGGGCTGAGGGTTTATTTTGCATCATTCTAGGTTTTCTGTGTCTCACTCTCTCTCACTCACTTGAGCTATATTTTTCCTCTCTATATTTGAACTTCATTACTTCTCTGCTTTTTCTCTCACAACTTATACCCTTCAAAGCAAAGGCAATAACCTCTGTGCTTAGTGAAGATCATGGGACTCTTTGGAAGGAAATTGGTTAGCATATGTCCACACAAACAGGCTATGATGCCTGGCAAGACAGTGTAGGGCACAGGATGCAGTGTGAAAGACAAATCACACCTGAGTGCCCTGTGCTCCAGATGCCACGGCTCTGCCCAGTGAATGGCTTAGCGATCAAAGAAAAGAGCAAGGCCCGATCCTGGCTTCTGAATGGTGGGAAAGGCCTGGTTCATGGACATGTGACCTGTGATGTTTCACTGGCTCACCTGTGAAGAAGGTGACCACTTATTTTCACACATTACCATGGCTGTCTTGAAGCTCAATGTTTCAAGAAGGGGCCATCTTTATAGTTTGCATCAGGCAGGCTTGGTGAGTTACTGAGCTGGTCTTGACATCTGGGGTGTGGGGAGCAGAGCAGACCGGTCAGCATTCGTTGTGGGCCTGCCCTCACCATGTTTATGATGTGCTCTCCTGTCCTTGTGTTGAATCTTTTACCTTTGATGCTAGCCTCAGCTTTGTATAAGATCTGGAGCATTCTCCGAACTCAAAGGTCACTTTCAGAACAAAGCTTCTCCTGAGCAGGCCACCCTTGTTTACTTAGCTGCGGTGATATTTTGTACAACTGGTCATCTCCAATGAGACTGCGCCCTCCTTGGAGGCAAGACCACGTGTGAAATACTTGGGTGGGTATCCCTCCGGTGCATGTAACCGACACAAAGAGAAGGGAAATATGTCCGAGTGAGGTGGCAGACAGATATTATGCGAAGTGTCAATTCTGGGCTAGCATCGTTGCCTAGCAAGTCTGGCCTGGTCAGGTGGACACCCAGACGGGGGCCAGGGAGCAGCCTTGCTCTGTTCCAGGCAGACCCTCTGGACCCCAGTGATTCTCATGGGACATCGAGTTCACTGCTGAAGACAAGGTGCTGCCAGCCGAGGAAGGCCCCTGGTCCTTTCCCCACTTATCTCCTGGTTGCATTTCATACACGCGTTTATTCCTGGAGCATCTTTCCTTTCTCTTCAGCCAAGCCATGGATTCTTTGTTGATCTACTTGAGTAGCGTTCAAGGGAGGAGACTTTTTGAGGAGATGCTGGCCTCAAGAGTTCCTTGCTTTGGAGCTGCCTGCCCACTTTTTTTTTCTCATTAATTCCACATGCACTTGTCCCTCACAGTGGGAGCCAGCACACTGCCAGCCTTTGATCCAGTGGGTGACAGATAGGTCACTAGGAATGTGATGGCACACAGAGTATTACATGTCGGCTCCATGATCCATGGGTTTCACTATAAGCCGGAGCGACTTTGCGGAAGAGGCATCACCAGAGGGAGGTCACAGCAGGAGACAGCCAGAGCCGAATGACAGGAAGCAGTGCCAGGGACAGGGCATGTGGCCCGGAGCCCAGGGAGAATATGGCACAATGGAACCTCTGGACAGGGCTGCGTGACTTTGTGATGGGCTCAGGCAGTAGGGCATCAGGAAGAAGGAAGGCCCAAGAGGAGGGCTGTGGGGCTTCTGGTGGGGAGTTGATTTGACCCTGAGGTGTGGCTACAGAATGACTCATCTTCTTTCAGGGCCCTTGTTATGGTCAATTTCCCATCTGATTCTTTATAATCATTCTAAAACTATTAACCCAGGGCTTCCTCTGCCCAGCCATTGACAGAAACATTTTAGTCTGATAGGATTTTAGAGTTTGCCCACATGCTCTGCCTCCAGCTTCCTGTGATGTTAGCATGCAAGAGAACCACAGAAGACTAGTGTTGGAACGGTAAGCTGAGCTCAGCTTTGAACCGTCTGAGGTTCACATGCTTTCCTGAGCAAGCCCTTTCTCTGTTGCAGGGTGTGTTCGGGGCAGCGCGTTGGATTAGCACTGCTTGCTGTGACTCCGCAGGCCTTTGGAGATCACCTGAGCAGCTTCAAGGTCCTCAGCTCAAAGAGGTGAGGCTGCCTGGAGCCGCCTTTGATTCTCTTCCTGTGTGTCAGCACCAGCGAGGCTGCTTCCTTCCAGGGCAAGGGGGCAGACGGGGTCACACTGCTTCTTTATCTGTCAAGACCTGGTTCGGGGCAGTGTGTAAATCCATTGTTTGCTGTCAGCTTCCAGGAAAATGTGCTCCTGGCTAGGGAGACGGCTCAGCGGGTAAAGCGCACTTGCCATGCAAGCCTGTGCACCCGAGTTCAGACCTCAGAGCCCGCAGGAGGCCAGATGCCGTAGCCTGGCATCCATGACCCCAGTGCACCTACAGTAGGAGGGAAGACAGAGGCAGGAGACCGCCCTGAAAGCAGCAGTAAACCATGAAAGACTCTGCCTCACACAAGGAGGCAGGCAAAGGTGTCCCTTGGCCAGCATATGTCTGCCGTGGCCTTCACTTTCCTGCGCTCACACACATGCACATGCATTGTACACACAGAAAGCACACATGGAGAGAGAGACAGAAAGAGAGAGAAACACACAAACATACACACACAGGGTGCAAAACAATGGAAATTTGCTCTAGATGATGGGCAAAGGTAAGCTAACATAAGCAAATGAGTGGAGAAAATTGATGGTGTCTTTTGACTGCCTGGTGCCGCCCCCCCCGCTCACCTTCACACACCGTAAGGCTCAGGTGCCTCAGGGCCCACTCACCCCTGCAGCCCTCACCTCTGTCTCAACATGGGGCACCTCCTGGCCATGCAGGACTGGACCAGTGAGAGGGCTCTGATGTTACAGGAGGTGGCATGAGTCATTGCCCGTAATAACTTGGAAAGATGGGCAGGTGGCAAGGAAGAGTAGGGACAGGAGCTGAGGGACAGTCCAGCTATTGTTATGACTTTCTCAGTCCATGGTGACCTGGACCTTGTAAAGGAAATGCACAAAGGCAGTGAAGTTCTGCCACCAGCATCCAACGTGGCTCTGGCTCTGGGGGCTGACCCCTTCTCCACCATCCTCTTCCTTCTCCAGCAACTAGCCCCAGGAGGCTGGCTTCCTTTCTTTTGATTTTTTCAATTAGAAAAGTCTGAGGAATCCTCTTCTTTCGAATGCTGGACAAAGTCCAACTTTTCGCCCAGCCTTTGCCCCCCTTTGGTTCCCAGCCGATTGGGCAGCCCAAGGCAGTGAGCCAAAGATGCCTAAAGAAGGTGGGAAGCAAGAGGGCATCTCAACTTCAGCACATCTCAGCTCCTGAGGGTCATCACACTGCCCCCCACCCCACCCTAACCTACAACCTATATACCTGTTGAGTGAAGCAAAGCCCAACGGGCAGGCACAGCACTGGGCGTGAAATGTCCCTTCTGTGCATTAGACCCTATGCTCATCAAGTTTGGAAACTTCTGGATCTTACAACATTCAGGTAACAAAATAAGGAAGGGAGAAAGACAAGTTGGTTTATAACTGGACCCATCAGTCTACAACTTATCAGATTCTTTGGTTCAAATAAAGAGGCCTCCCACACAAAGCCTAGGATTGAGTAGCATGCCATTCATCCATGAACTCCAGTGATGTAGGACAGACCCTCAGAGCTGGGGCTACCTGATGAGAGAGATGATTGAGCGTTGACTGCACACTGACAGAGTCGATGCATCTGTGCATCCTGGGTGGGGTGAGTGTGACGAGAAGTGCATACGTGCAGATTGGAATGCATCTGTGGTGACACCTGCACATTCTGGGTGCAGATAAGTGTGAGCATCCAGCCCCAGGCTTCTGCCTTCGTTCCGCAAAAGCCAGTCTCACCATAAACCCTACTGGGAAACATGGCTCATGGAGGAAGTAGTCCGTGGACCAACAAGCCATGTTCCAAGGTCTGGCTACTGGCTGGCCTCCTCAGTCCCCTGTAGAGCTAGGAAACCACACCAGGAAAAGGGGGTGAGGGTTCTCTAGAGAGAACTGACAGAGTGAGTGCACCTTATAAAGAGTCATTAGATCAGCTTACAGGACACGTCCAACAATGGCTGTCTGCAGACGGGAGAGGCTGAAGACTCTCTGGGTACTGGACCAAAGGCTAGACGCCTCAGCAGTCCCGATCTGACACTGAAGGTCTGGAGGATTCCTGGAGATGGGCTGCACCTCAGTCCACCTTGAAAGGCTGAGGAAGCTGGGATCCAACGTCCATGGAGGGTAGCAGAAACATTCCCCAGCAAGTAGCACAGGCAGCCAGAAGAAAGGCCCTGTGTTCTCTTGGCACTGCCTCATATATAGTACAGCACCAGAAACGACCACCCACTCCGAGGCAAGGACTTCCTCCCTCCACCATTCCTACCTCAAAACGCCCCCACACCCCCACCCGAGAGGCCTGTCTCTTACTTGATTCCTAGCCTGACCAAACTGACAATAGAATTTAACCACCACAGGCACTTTGCTGGCAGAATTGGCCCTGCAACCTCTAGGGCGACACCTTCAGGAGGAACAAAGCTTCCAATATCAAGGCTGAGAGCAATGACCCGATAGGAACCTGGTACCCATGCAGCTCTTTCTCTCTGCTGGGCTTTGCCAGCATGCTTTGCAATGGAAATGGATTCTGGACAAAGCTGGTGAAATCTCTGAAAATTCCTGGTTGCCAACCATCAAAGTAATTCCAAATACTTTTTCTAAAAGACAACCTCTTCAGAATGTAATGAGATTAATTTCCTCATTATTTCTAGTGTTTTATTTTTTTTCTCTCAAAAAAAAATTGGTAACCCAGTAAGAGTCCAGTCATTACACATTCAGTTGGTATTCATGGAAATAGCAGTGATCATAATGAATTCATTTGGTATTCATGCGCTGTCATATGCACTTGCATAAAGATACCTTTGTAATGCAGCCTTCTTTGGCCCGATGCCTTTGTGTGACGCCAGCTATTTCATCTCCACTGATTTGCAGCCTCCAGGAGGTAGTTTCTTCCATTATCTGGGGCTTTGTCTCTACTCTGCAGAGGGCTTGGAAAACACACTGGAACAAGGGCTACTTGCTCCTGACTGACTCATCCCGACCTGACCCTCCATAAACATCCACTGAAAGAATGTACCTTTGGGTACATACTAAGAATGCTCTCAACTGGGCATGCTCAGACCATTCACGACAAGGAACAAGGTGAGCCCCTCATTTTGTTTTTGTTTTGTTTTTTTCTTGTTATTGGGCTTTAACAGTTGTCTTCAATAAGAAACCCTCTATTCAAGAATCTAGCTTCCACCACACCAAAATGGGTCCTTATTGGCTTAATGGTGAAATAGCCAGTGGCTACTAAATGTGACCTTTGAAATAAGACCAGCCTGAGTGCTTACCATCAGTAACTCAAGGGACAAAGGTACTTCGCAATGCGATTCTTCTCTCTGCAGTCACTTCATGTGCTCAGCAATCCCAGGAGATGGGGATTATCTTCCCCACCTCATGGCTGGGAAATGTGAGGCTCAGAAAAGCTAAGCTCCTTATCCTCACTGCTAGAACCAGGATGTTTCCATTTTTGACTCTGGCTGCCATTTTGTTGTAATGCTGTTTCCCAAGAGTGACCCAGACCACCCATCCCAATTATCACTTTCCTGGAATGACCCAAACCACCTTTCCAATGGTCACTGCCCTGTAATGGCCCAAGCCCTGAGACAAGGGGACTGCTCTGTAACCAAAGAATTCCAAAGCCCGCGCTGCCTAAGACTCCCTTAGTCTATAAGACCTTCCTGGCCAGGGCCCTTCTCAGGTTTTCCCCGAACAAAACCTGTCTCTGCCTTTGAGCCGAGCCTTCTCTCTCCTTTCTTCCCCACTTTTCCTAACACTTACAGCAGCAGAAGTCAAGCAGTGTACATGCACCAGGGTCCCACTGTCCTCCAGGAAGCGGAGGAGCACACTGCTGGATGGGGAGAAAGACAAAAGCGTGTCTGATATCATTGTACAGCGCTGTTCTAGAAGGTGGGAGAGGCAGGGAGGCAAAGGAGTTTTCCTCACCTGCCTGCCTATCTCTGGGGTGTCAGGAGAAATAAGGTGCTAAGAAGCCTCCACAGTTACCCTAGAGATGTTGTATCCCCTTAGCATCAGATACTATGGCATTAGAGAAAGCATTGTGACCTGTATCTTAGCTTAGCCAAGAAGCCTGGGAAACTGGAATCACAAAATATGGATGTAGGAGGATTTTCGGAAGGAGGCAGCCATGGGAAGGAGACCATATGTGGCAAGGGACTCCCTGCATCCCTGTATCATGATCTTATGTTTTCCCTTCCCTAATCAGACGCATTATGACATATTTAGTTTAATTACCATATCAGATGGAAATTCATTTTTACTGATACAATTAAAAGCCTGGCAAATAAGTGTATTACAAGTGGCTTGGAGTCAGAAGAACAGAAATGTGAAGAAAATTGATGTAATACTCACATGCTCTGATAGGAAAGTTGATTATTTTAATTGTCTCAGGGGGACGTCCCCATCTTCCCCTTCTGTTCCCACCCCTTCTATCAGCCAAGTGACAGCCAACAATGCGTCTGTTGTTGGTCGTGGAGTTCAGTTCCAAGCAACGGGGCGGATAGATACCTGCACTCCAGGGAAGGGGGTACGCAGCACCACTCCCCGGCCTCCGCATTGGTCTCCCTTCTCTAGATGACCTCCTTGCTGCACAAATATCTCACTTAGGGTATTGTCACAGCCAACACGGACGCTGTCCAGCCAGTCCGAGTGATGTAGGACTCACAGCTCGACATGCCTAGCCCGTTTGCCTTCCAGTAGAGCTACTGAGTATGTCAGGGTTTTCACATCTTTAAGAATTAAGTCCTTTCTGAAGTGAAGGACTTAAACTGAAAGCTGTTCAAATATGTACCAAATATCTTCACATGACATGGAAATGGGCCATCTCTCCACAAGGCAAGCGTGTTATTAATTTCTCCACCAAATATCTGAACAAGATTTTTCAATTAATTTTTTCCTGTTGTGTTTGCCTCCACCTGACACCGCAGATGTGATGTTGTCTTTTTCACAGCTGGAGACCAACTAAAATGGCCTCTGGGATAATGCGAATGTGTCAGGGAACAGGGAGGAACGCATTTGAAGCAGAAGCCTCCGCGTAGTCAGGCTGAAACTTCGCCCTTCGTCTGCCCTCCCTCCCCGGCTCACTCAGACGGTATCTGCCATTTCCTGACCTACCAATTAGTTCTTCAGCAAGCAGGTTGGAAAACCAGCCCTGTGTCGTATCTACGGCCAATACCCTGGCTTAGGGGACCTCGACCTCAGCCAGCCTTCTCACGGCGTGCGGTGGGATGAACAGTTCAACGCCGGGCTAATTGCAGCTGGTCTGTTAATCCCCACCTGGGCATTGTCTGTCTCCTTCAGGTGCCATCTCGAGGCCATTCACGTGCTGCCCGCACAATAGATCTTTGTGAGCTCACGTGTCCACATGCATACGCACATGTGCTTGCTGGACATCGCCACTTGAGAATCACTGTGACCGTCGCAGGCGGTCCAATATGACGACAGCAGTTACTTACCCATAACATGGCCTTGGTGTCTCTACTGCTGCCTGCGCACCCATCTCTCTGTGTTGTGTCGACGTAACTACCGAGTAAGGCGCGAGGGACTCTCCCCTGCCCATGAGGCCCTCACACTGCAAGGGCCAGGAAAGTCCATAGTCTCAGCTTAATTGATCTGAAAATGAAATATGGTCTCATGCCTCACTTTTTAAACTGTGGGTTTTGAACCCATGAGACTAGGTTGAATGTTGAAAACTTTGGCAAAGTTAGAAACACAAAACAACCAAATTGATTCAAAATTACTTAATTCACGATCCAGTGCGTCATGAATTCAAAGTCAGTCGCGCTGTGGTGCACAACCACGTGGCAGCCACCCACGTGGACTGCGTGGGCCCTTGCCACACACAGTGCCACAAACGCTTCCTGAAACGCCTCACCTCAGATTCCGCACCATCCTCTGCTCTGAACAGCAGTGTTTTTACTATATGTGTGAGGATTTTTGCCATGAATGTAGCCTAATGGCTGAATTACAGAAAACAAAGTTTTTAATATTTTCCTATCTTTATTCCTTAGCATGTAAATGTCAGATTAGTACATCTTTGGAACATATTATGTTAGGATGTTTAATTTTTTTTTAAATACTGTTTTAGTTGCTGACTTGAGTTTCACAAAAAAGGAAGGAAGGAAGGAAGGAAGGAAGGAAGGAAGGAAGGAAGAAAGAAAGAAAGAAAGAAAGAAAGGAAGGAAGGAAGGAAGGAAGGAAGGAAGGAAAAAAGAAAGAAAGAAAGAAAGGAAAGGAAAGCTTTGACTGAATTTTACTTAGGATTAGGACATAATTTCCAACAATTTCTAAAATGGTTCTAAGGATACTTCTGTCATCTTGCACTATGTACTTATGTGAAGCAATATTATCAGCAGATGATGAGAGAATAAAAATTATTGGTCAAGTCTGGAAACTTTAAGATGTGCTGACTCCTGCAGTATCAAATATGCAGCCAAGATTTAATTCTTTTTTAATTATGCTTTTATTTTGACATTTCCGTACAAGTATGTAATGCATTTGATCCAACTCCTCTCAGTTACCCTCTCTCATTCCTACTAAAAACTTCCTCGCCATTAATCTTCCTCTTACTATTTTGCCTTGTTACACACACACACACACACACACACACACACACACACACACACACAGAATTAACTTAGGGCCATTTGCATGATCATTGTTGGGAGGATACTTTCTGGAGAGTGGGCAACCCAACAGTGGACTCCCCACGAAAGGGCATGTGTCCCATCTCCCAGCAATCCTGAGCTCTCACTAGTAACACTGGAAGTCTCATGAGCCGCTCCCCCGTCCATGATAAGATAATGACAGGCTCAGTCATGTGCAGGAAACCGTATCCACTGTGAATTTATGAGTGTAGCTGCTATGTATCCAGAAGACAGGATTCTGCAGGCCCCCTTCCCATCCTCCAGCTCATACACTCTTTCTGCCCCTAGTCTTAGGGGCTGTGGTTTGATGCCATGCTCAGGGCTGAGCACACAAGCACTAGTCACTTCCCTGCTATACACGTTGGCATCAAGCCCTTCCCTTTGCATGAAGACATTCATGTGACTGAGGATGTGAGCAGTAGCAATCTATGGGGACAAACAGAGATATTTAGAAGGCAGCTTGACATGCTGTCTGCACAGCATAGTGGTAGCAGTGGAAACTCTTTAGGGCCTATGTCCCCAGCCATAGACTTGTCCACAGATTTACAGTATCAGGCATGATTTCTCTCCTATAGAGAGGACATCAAATCCAATCAGAGAGTAGTTGGTTGCTCTCATAACTTTCATGCTGATATTGTGCCATATTTAATTCTTTGTGGAAAACTTAACAAGCATACCCATGCCATTAGAATGCAAGTTTGCTTCTGTTTTAATACATAGTAAAACTATATGTATAGCAAAGAATTGTTTTAAAATAAGCTCCTTTATAACTTATCACTGGTAAATATTGGATTTGTTTGCCTTTTTACATACCCTTATGCCTGGAGTCACGTATCAGTTCCCCTCATGAGAAGGATCACGAGTGGAGAAAGTATGACAAGGGGTTGGTCTACTGGCACTAGTGTGAGCGACTAGTAATGCTGACCCAACTTGGCCATCAACATTTTGCTTGGGAAGCTGTCCCAACACAGAGGACCTCACTCACGTTCACTCATGGTCTGTATTTTCACAGCAGGCACATCCATGGGTGGTCTTGAATGGGTCATGTTTGATTGTGTGGGTGAGGTGTTGTCAGTCTTGTCTTTCTGTGGTCGATTTAAACCTCTGCATCGACTGTCTACCTAGAAAGATTCCATTCATCTCTTGAATCATTTAGTCAATTAACATAATGTATTGAGCATCTATTCAGAACAAGAACACAAAAACTCATTGATTCACTCATCCACTGAAGAAAAAGTGGTAGGCCTCGTTCTAACGAGTTTCAGCAATTCCTTATTGGAGAAACAGTGTGCACATGCCTTCCTGTTGTCACTGCCAACAAGACAACAAAGCTGTGAGCCTTCCACGGCAGCCCTCAGCTAAGCGACGCTCACCCACCGTCATCACAATTAGAACCTGGGTTTTAACCTTCTAAAGAACCAAGCTCTGTTGGTTTCATGCGTGACTTGCTAATAGTTGAAATCACAAATGGAGTGCGAAGCCCAGAACACTCATCTTAGCGAGAACTGCGTCCGGTCTATTTCCAGCTAGAGGGCTCACTCAAGCTGCTTATCTCCCAGTGACCTTTAGTCCAGAGCCAGACACCAGGCATCCTTACCCCAGGGCCTGCAGCCAGGGTGGGTGTTGGCCATCAGGGTGGTCGGGCCATTCCTGGTGACTCTTCCTCACGCCAGGTGAGCCTAGCTCTCCAGGCTGCTGAGCTCAGTGGAACTATGAGAACTGGAGTGAGGCCAGTTACACAATGCAGTTTTCCCAATGGCCAGCTAGGAAGATGTCCATTTAGAACAGTTCCATGTGACAAGGAAGGTGTTATCCATAAAGGAAGTTGCCTTTCCATGGTGTAATCCCAAATGACAGCAAACAGACACAGGGCAGTGCCCTGCAGCCTGGAGAACAGTAACCCTCAAGCTGCCATAGCTGACATTCACTCACTGACCATTGGCAAGAGCCCACTTCATTTTTTCAATTTTTTTTTTATAATCAACAACTTCCATGATTGTAAACAATATCCCACGTTAATTCCCTCCCTCCCCCACTTTCCCCTTTGAAACTCCACTCTCCCCCTCTCAATCAGTCGCTCATTTATGTTGATGTCATCATCGTTTCCTCCTATTATGATGGTCTTGTGTAGGTAGTGTCCGGCATTGCAAGGTCATGGATATCCAGGCCATTTTGTGGTATGGAGCCTTCCCTTCCGTTGGCTCTTACATTCTTTCTGCAACCTCTTCTACAATGACCCTGAGCCTTGGAAGGTGTGATAGAGATATTGCAGTGCTGAGCACTCCTCTCACTTCTTCTCAGCACCATGGTGCCTTCTGAGTCATCCCAAGGTCACTGCCATGTGAAAAGAGAAAGTTCTCTAATGAAAAAGTGAGAGTATACTAATATATGGGTATGAACATTAGGAGAAGTGCCCACTTTACATTCCTGAGTTTCCTTCAGGCTCTGCAGGCCAGGTCAGGCTCTCTGTGAGGACCATGATAAACAAGCCGCTTACTCTGGTTTGGCATGTAGCCACATACTCTCACTCTGCTCTATTCCTAGGTCAGCCCTAAGCTCTCTGAAGGCAACCAGTCCCTGACCAGCTCTGCTGTCTGAATAGAGCAAGTGCTATAAACAGTGGACATGTGACATAGACAGGACCACTCATGGCCCAGAAGCCACCATTACTGTTACAAGGCAGGATGTGTGGCTCTATTGAGGTCTGAGGCTATAGGTTCAAGCCTGTGCCTTACTACCTTCCCTACTGTGTGGAACCTGTCTGCCTGCCCACTGTAATATCCTAAAGCTGGAAAGTGCCATAGGAGCTACTGTGTAATCTATCACCCAGACAAGAAGTACGCACTTGTGCAATAGTGGCACACAGCCTCTGTGGGTAACCAACCACAGTGAGAGAGAACTCATAACTGGTCCTGGGAACCAAGTCAGCACCCAACAGACAGAAATATCATAAGCACCGAGAGAAGCCCCTATTTATTATTCTCTGGACAAGCTGAGTGGGTATCCACATTAGAGTGTCTCTCAAAATTATATGCATACTCCCCTTAATCAGAGCTGCTCTCACCCTTGCTTGGAGGATCTGCTTTATTTTCTAGATGACAGAGAGTAGTGGGAAGATCCAAGATATATCAATTTTACCAAAAATAAAAAAAAGACACCCCATACTCACCATAAGATGTGCCACCTCTACCACATTCACCAGGGTGCAAAAGAATCTACAGAGAAAATAGTGATAAGTACTGCTCCCAATGCTGGCCTGACAACCACCTCCAGGGAAATAGCAACAAACACAGTGGAAAACTGAAACACCTCCGAACAGAGATACAGAATTTACAGACAACTCAACACTAAAAACTTACTGCTAACATTCCTGCCAAGGCTCAGGGAGTGTTGTGGAAGAGAGGGAAAGAAGACTGTAAGAGCCACAGGGAGGGTGAGTAGGAATATCCTGAATCACAGCCCCGCCCTCATCAGAGACTGACAGAGGCCCTAATTACCCCACAGTGAGCATCCAGGACCCTCAGGAAAATGGAGATGGAGTGCGGCGGGCAGGGGACATGGTGTTGGTGAAGGGATACATGACTATAACCTGTGTAAAAAATATATCTATATACATATAGAACAAAAATATGCCAAATGGAGTCCAAAGAAGAGACAAAGAACACACATTGAGAAAGATTAGGAGCCCATAGGTCCTTGAGTGCCCAGCACCATCACGGGGGTCACTGGTCCCAGTGTTTTCTCAGGTATGTAAACTAACCCGTCTGCCTACCCTGCCCTGAGAGCTGGTGCGGTCATACTGTGCATAAGGTGTTTGAGCTGGGTGTCTGTCAGCTGAAAAGACAACACGCCTGACTACTGCAGCTGTTAGGTATGTATTATGGAAGCCTAGATGTTTTCTCTGTGCTTCGGTGGTCCCAAGCATCAGGCCCAGCCTCCTCCATCTAGAGTCCCCTGGCCTCCTCCCATCTCTAGCAAGTTTCCACCCCGTAATTTCACTCATGTAAACTCTGCTAAATGTCACTGGGTAGATGTGGGCGACCCAGTTGGACAAGGCCACCTCCTCACTGAGCTATCCCCTAGCTGCAGCTCCCCCTGATTTCCTTTGTACCCCTGCCTTCATGAACTTGGCTGGCTGGCTTATTTCTCCATATGTTGTGTGATCTCATCTTGTATTGATGCCTGCAGAATTTTCTACCCTCGTGGCTGCACGTGCCACACCCCCCTTCCTGGTTATTCTCTCAGTTAAACTTCCCAAAGACTGGAGATCGCTGCCCTTCAATCTGTCAGGATCTCCCCCTTGCAAAGCACCCCTTTGAAAGTGTCTATTATCCAGAGTAATTGCTGTGCTCCGGTGTTGAATGAGCGCAGACAAGGCATAATTAACTGAGAATCACGTTTTCCTTCTAATGTTTATTATTGCCCTTTCTGTTATAACACTTCACTTCACTTTCGTCTACTTTACATGAAATATTTTTCTTTCCTTCTCCTAAAAACTTCTCCCTGGCAACTCAGCCACTGTGGAAGTCTAGGATGCACACAGGGCACCTCAAGTGGCCTTTTATCTCATATCCCTGCTTTTTTCTCTTCTGTCCTGTTGACCTCGACGCAGAAACACAGAAGTCAAACAGTACTTGCACAGAAGTGAACTTGCAGTTGGGCCTCTGGTGTGGCTGGAATTACAGTCTGGGCCTTTTCCTTCTTCTGACATCACTGTGTTTTATCACCTAAGCACCTCTCCCTTTGAAGTGCTTCTTGGCCTCAGCCGGTCTTGGAAAGTGCAGGCAGGTGGTAAGAGCAGGCACAACCTGGGAAATGTGGTGACTCAGTCTCCCCACCTAGTACTCACCACAAAAGCCTAGACTGTCGTAGTGTGAGGGGGCCAGGGTCTCCTCGTCTTAACAACATATGTATGTACATGTTAAGTGAATGTATCCCTCTAAAAAAGTCGTACCCTGAGGGATCTGGAATTTGAATAAACAAGCAGCTCCACACCCAGGCGGAGCCCCTCAGCACCAGGGGACATCATTCAGACGCCAAGGGTGGTATGTCATCATCTCCTTGGCATTTGACTTGACTTTTTGAGCAAGCATCTGTTTCCAGAAGATGGGAAAGGTGTTTCTTGTTTCTCTTCAAGATGCAGTAAATCAGGAGCTCACAGGGAAAAGCTTTGAGCTAAATAAGAGTGGAAGAAGGAAAATCTTTAAGAACGTGGCAGAGCTGGGAACCTCATGCTAAGGATGAGCCTATGTAAGCAGATAATTCCCAGGACACAGCTCCCCCCCCCCCCCTTTCTGGAGCCAAGCAGGAGCACTGATCTCTGTGAGGAACTTGGCGCTCTGACCTTAGACCAGGAGCGGGAAGGTGACAGCATTGGTCTCCTTCACAGCAGCAACACACAAGGACAGAGACGAACAGGAGGCTGGGGAGAAGGGGCAGGTGAGAAGGCGCTTGTCATAAGAGCACGAGTTCAGATCCCCAGCACCCATGGGAAAAGCAAAGCTCATTGGCGTGTGCTTGGCGTGTGCTTGTAATCCCAACTCTGCGGAGGCAGACAGAGGAGGACCCGAGACCTGGTGGCTCGCTAATGTAGCTGAGTCAGTGAGCTCCAGGTGCAACTAGAGACCCTGTCTCCAACGAGGTGGAGAGCCATTGAGGAAAACACCCACCCGGCGCTAACTTTTGGCCTTCACATGAACACGCCTCTGTACACACATGTACGTGTGCACACATGCACACACACACACACAAGAAATATATAAACGGAAGCTTGCAAAAGCCCAATCTGAAACTGAATTGCATCTCTGGCCATCAAAACCCGTCTCAAGAGGTGTTTAGTTCTTGTCTCCTGCTGTGTGCTTTGCCCCCAACACAACTGCACAACTTGAGAGGGGAACTCTGGCTCCCAGTCTACCCAATGACAGTGAGTCATGATTAAGTGACTACAGGAAGTTCACATCAAGTGTCACTAGCAAGAATCCCTCCCAGCACAGAGGAACTTGCCTGTCATTTCCAAAGGATGCATTTTCCTTAGATAGGGCTAATTACTGGGATCTTCCCATAGGAGGCACATGTTCCATTTGTTCTCAATGTCTCCGCAGCGGATCACTGGAGCTGGTCTCGAGCCCTGCTCGGCCGTGACATCAGCCTTCTCTTTATTCTGCAGTTGCTTAGGTTGCAGACAGCTCTACACCCTGCTTTCGTGGAAGCAGGAAGCCTCCAGATTATCTTCCTGGGGCTTGTCTTTGGCTGCCCATCTTCTCCTGGCCAAGACGGAGCCCCCGGTCCGGGTTGTCTTGTGCTGTGGAAACTGGAGCAGTTCTACCCCTGTGTTGTCTAGCCCAGGTCACCTGAAAGCATTTTGTCATCCTCCACCTCAGGGACAGTGGTCAGCTCCACCATTCTGCTTTATGCTCACTAACATGCTGTGATGTCATATTGTTGTAGTCAGTCACCTTCTCACTGCTGGGCACAGCACCCGCCTGAAACAGCGGAAGGGAAGAAAGTTTTTACTTTGGCTTACAGTCTCAAGGGCAGCTCCATGGTGGAGGGAAAGCATGGCACGAGCAGAGGCTGGGCATCACCTCTGCCACAGCTGGTGGAAAACAGCAGCAGAAGAGTGAGCCAACCAGCCCTGGCAAGCTAAGGTATGGCCCAGGCCCAGGGACACACCTCCTCTAGCAAGGCTCCTCCTGCCCAACTGCCACCTGCTGGGGACCAAGCATTCAGAACACATGGGTTCGTGGGGTACAGCTGACTCAAACTACCACCCACATTATCTATTACATCTTATGCATCTTTTTATGTATGTATGTGTGTATTTTTTTCTTATGTATTTTTTTTTTTTTTTTTTTACATATTACCTATCAGGAAGACACCTCCCAGGACATGACCAGCTCACACTATACCTCAGTGTGTAAACCTAGCTGGACTGCCTTTGTTTATTGCCTTGTTTTGTTTTCTAACACTGTCATGTTGGAGCTCACCTCCACCCACGGTTTTGAACCAAATACTGCTTTTCTCTGGGAATTTGTAGCAGTCGTTTCCCAAGGTGACCCCCATGTTTTGCAGGGCTGTGAGGTCTGGGGTAGCATGAGTGCTTGGGGTCTTGGGTGCCTCTCAAGGAGGCCGCCCTGTGCAGGCGCCCCACGACGCATCCAGCCCCCACGTCCCATTCTCGTGAGAGCCGCGCCCCCTCCGTGATTGCCGCTGTAATTACACACACGATCTGCCGCGCTGTCACTTCTAGTCAAAGGTGTCATCTAAAATTAAAAATTCATGTAAAATCTAGAGAAGCAACTTCAAGGCAGACAGCAGGGACCTGATCTGCCTTCACAATGTTTGGCTTAACCCTTTTTGAGGTTCAAGGCTCACATGTGAAGTGGAGACAGCACTTGGCCCCTGGGAGGTGCCGGTGACCAGACATTGGAAGACTCCTGCATGGGTTTGCTTGGGGGATTGCAATAAAGTATGATGGACTGGGGCTTGAAAAGCAGACCCCTATTCTTTAATCAAAAGGGAGGGTGCAGGAGGTACACCCCAGTTATCAGGAAAGTCCCTGTTTCTGGGGACCCAGCCACACAGCACAGCCATGGGGCTCCAGTGTAGAGAAAAGGCATTTCTATCCTCATTGAAGAGGGAGCGTGGAGTCTGAGAAATTTCTGGAAGTAGGAAAGCCAGTGTTAGAGCAGTGTGCTGAAACTTCTGTGACAGTTTTCACTTACTTGGGCTTTAAAATATTGATGAATAAAATCAATGAGTAAGATGAGTGAAGCAATATATTTTTCTTGTTTTTTATTTTAAAACATTTATGTTGGGCCGAGGTGATGGTTCCTAGTAAGAAATGGCATGGCAGCTGCCTGTGGTCACAGCCCAGCACAGCAAGCATGCGGCAGCAGCGGAGGGTCGCTGGGGAGAGCTGGCTACCCAGCCCAGCCCCGTTGGTGAGCTCTGGGTTCAAGTGAGAGACCTCTCTCGCAAACAAGATGGAGACTGGTCAAGGAAGACGCTCAACATCAGATTCCAGCCTCCACATGTAGACTCCTGCACACCCACACACATGCGTACCCCACTCATGCAGAGACAGCACATTTAAATCAACATAGGTAAAATTCCCTGTCGTAGGTTCTTGGTGCGCACCTTGTGGCTGGTGACAGGTAACAAGTGGTGCGGCCACTAACACGTCACAAAACTCAGCAGTTGTCACCCCACACGGTCCCTTTGGGAACTCAGCTGACACGCCCCTGAAACCGTGGCAACCGCTCACATCTTCCTGCCTGTTCTTAGGATTTCGTGTTTTGAGAATGTCATAAATGTGGAATGGCGTAGGATGGACGGCTGACAGTGACCTTCTACCCCAGCAAGGTGCCCTGGGGACTCAGTCACGCTGGCTGCACTCATGGAGTGCTCTCTTTTCGTCACTGAAGAATGGTCCGTGGTGTGGAGGATCCTTGTTCATCTTGTCAGTCCCCAGAGCTGCCCGCAAAGGATATGGAAGACTGCTGTTTAAGCCCGGGCGCGCTCCCATTTCTCTTGGGAATGGAACTGGGGAGTTCTGGAGTGTTGACGTCACCTTGCAAGGACGTGTCAGTCTTCTCTGTGGTGGCTGGCCACTGGGTGGTGGCTGGCCACTGGGTGGTGGCTGGCCACTGGGTGGTGGCTGGCCACTGGGTGGTGGCTGGCCATTGGGTGGTGGCTGGCCACTGGGGGGTGGCTGGCCGTAGTGCTATCATGCACTTGCACTGGAAACGGAGACCCCGGTGCTCGGCGTCACATCAGCACTCGGACTTGGCAACACTGTGTTTGTATTTGTGGTGTTTGTTTCCTCCGTCTGGATCCTGGGGGCTCTGTGGTTTTGGTTTGTGGGTCCTTACTGGCTTTAGAAGTTGAGCTACTGAGCGTGCACCCGGATGCTGAAGTGTCTACTCACGGCACTTGCCCATCTTTTAATTGATTGGCTTTTGTTCCTTGTCACTACATTTTTTTAAAAAAAATATATTGAGAGAGGGAGAAAGAGAGAGAGAGAATGGGTGCTCCAGGGCTTCCAACCACTGCAAAATAATTTTCAGATGCGTATGCCACCTTGTGCATCTGCCTTACATGGGTACTGGGGAATCAAACTGAGGTCCTTTGGCTGGTCCTTTGGCTTTGCAGTCAAGTGCCTTAACCGCTAAGCAATCTCTCCAGCCCCCTTGTCATTGCATTTTAAGTGCCTTTATATATTCTGTGCACAGCTCCTCTGTCTGAATGTGACGGGCAATTCTTTCTCAGCTCACAGTTTGTCTTTTCAGAGTTTTGTTTCAAAGGTTTTTTTTATTTTTACCTAGCCTAAGGTAACAGATATTCCCCCACACTCACACTTTTTCTAAAAATTCTAGAGTTTTAATCTTTACATTTAGATTGGTAATCTGTTCTTATTTCTATTTTGTGGAAAGAAAGACAAAAAGGTTGGGTGGGTGCTTCTGCACATGCGTGTGCCTGCTGGTATCACTATCATTCCTTGATCAAACCACCCTTCCATCTCAGGTAAACCAGGTGACTACACTTGTTACTCTGTGTGTGCATCTCTCGTCCATCCCATTGATCAATGTGTCTGTCACCTGATGCTGTAGTTCCATGCCCTTGTGACTACTTCAGCTTCTTTAATGCAGCAAATTAGATATTATTAGCATTTTATTTATTTATTTTTATTTTCTAAACAATTAGTCTCTTCTTGTTGCTTTGCCTTTCCACATTTATTTTATAGGCAACTTCCCAAAATTTCTGAAAAACCTGCTAAAAGTTTTATTTAAGTGTGTGAAGTCTAGAGATCAGCAAGGGAAAAAACAGTCATGGGAACCCTTTTGACTCACCAATGAACATGGTATATTCCCACATGTGTATATTATCTTTACAGTCATGGGAACCACATTGAGTCATCTGTGAACGTGGCATATTCCACATGTATACACTATCTTTATAGTCATGGGAACCACACTGAGTCATCTGTGAACGTGGCATATTCCCACATGTGGACACTATCTTTATAGTCATGGGAACCACAGTGAGTCATCTGTGAACATGGCATATTCCACATGTGGACACTATCTTTATAGTCATGGGAACCACAGTGAGTCATCTGTGAACATGGCATATTCCCACATGTGGACACTATCTTTATAGTCATGGGAACCACAGTGAGTCATCTGTGAACATGGCATATTCCTGCACATGTAACTTTTACTGTCATAACTTTTACTTATTTTGTTACTTCTGAACATTTTATTTTGTAGAGCTACTGCAAAATTTTAAAATATTTGTTGGTGGCTATTGAAGGCTTATATAATATCATGATTGGTGAGGGGAGGAAGAGGTTTTAAGGGGCAGAGGAAGAAGAGGGAGTAGTAAATACATGTAACATGAAAGCAGAAGGGGACTCTTTGGGGGGGAAGATGGAAACCAGCTTGGGGGAGCACATGGGTGGAAGGAAGGGCTTTGGGGAGGAAAATGAATTAGAAATAAACTACATAGTACACGTGTATGAAAACACCATAATGGAACCCACCACTCAGTATGCTAGCTTAAACATTAATAAAAAAGTGTATGAAAATATGATTGATTTTCATTTGCTGCCCCTGAATCCCCTGATTTTTCTACTAATTAGTTCTAAAAAATTTTTTCCTACAAATTTTGTGACAAATTCTATCTAGGCAATAAAATTGTCTACAGATAAAAACAATTTTTTAAAAATTTTCCAATAGATATACTTTAAAAATATTTTATCTTAATTAATTTATTTGACAGAGAAAGAGGGAGGGAGAGAGAGAGAGAATGGGCATGCCAAGGCCTCCAGCCACTGCCAACAAACTCCAGTTGCATGCACCCCCTTGTGCATCTGGCTAATGTGGGTCCTGGTGAATGGAACCTGGGTCCTTTGGCTTTGCAGGCAAATGCTTCAACTGCAAAGCCATCCCTCCAGCCCCAGTATATATACTTTTAAATTTATTTTCCTTCATTCACAGGCTAAAGCCTCACTTTTATGTTTTTTTAAACAAACGAGGCACTTTTATTTGAAATGCTGAAGGGCTGACTGAAAAGTCACAGAATGCACACTTGCTACTGGAACTCAAGTTGGAATTCCAGTGGTTTTGCTTCACTTCCAACTTTAGCACCTGCCCCTCGCCCACTGTCTTTCAAAAGCAGAAGCGCAAGGGGAGGTGCACTGGAGACCCTCACGTGGTTCCTCCTTACTCCGTAACCATAGTGCATCGGCCTTTGTCTCTGGGGCTCTAGCATTGTCCTTCAGTGGTTTTGTAGTTACTGGGCTCCAGCTTAACTTCCCTCAGCCTTGACCAGAGATCTCTCAGCAGTCACTTCAAGGTCACCAGGCTGGTAGAAAACTCTCTGAAGTGCTTTATAGGTCCTGAGGCGAATGAAGAATTTACGGCAAGGACCACTCACAGAGACCTCCGAGCCCTCCAATGTCTGGAACACCAGTGGGCGGTAATGGGGGTCAGAAGTGCCCACTACAATCTAGCACTCCCCCCCCCTTGTGGCTGTTGTTAGAAGGCTGGGCCTGTGCATGTTGCTAAGTGACTCACATTGGTTTTACCAACTAGTGTCACTGGGCCACCAAAATGACACTCATGTAGTCATGGGGTTATTGACACTAACAGGCCCACCACCTGCCTGGCTCTTCTGCAAGGAGCCCTGCCACCAGCAGTGGCCCGTGGTGCAAGCCGGACTCTGTCCAGGCCGCTGGCCCTTGGCGGCAGACACTTGCCTTCTCCACGATACTTCACCATGCCACGTAGCAACACTAGAATGCATGCTAACGAACATAGTGTGGTATCAAAACGTAGTTCTGAAAACCGTGTGAAGGTTGTGCGGGGCTGTTGGGTTTACACACCAGATGAACGAAAGACTTCCTGAAATGTTCCCTGAAATTCACTAATCAAGTTCAGCTTGTGGAGAGAGGAAGGGACAAAAATCAGAAACCTTAAGAAACGTCAGCAAACCTTCTCATTCGCTTTTCCCATCTAGAAGCGTGTGGAGTCCACAGACTTGGTTTGCGTGTGGCTGACCGCAGACCCGGTGGCTTTCGCAGCACAAACACGAACCGCACGCTCTGCGACTCAAGAACCTGGAGCGCCCGCGTGGGGCTTCCATTTTGCGCATCCTCCGCAGCCCAGAGCCGCAGCTTTAGAGTCTACCTTCGCTGAAAGAAAGGATGAGATGTTGATTTGGCTGCTGCAGTTCTCAAAGGGAGTCATCGGAGTGTCTTCCACTTCTTTTTTCTTTAAGTTTTTAGTTTTGTACTCAGTGAATACAGTCAAGTAGGTACCATTTTTAGGCTCATCCATGTCCTACTCCCTCCCCACGGCCCCTCCTTGTTGAGGAACATGGGTCATGCATTGTGGAGTTAGCCCACAGTTATAGGTAGGAGAAATGGCTCTGCATATCATGACCCAATGAGTTGCTCTGACATTCTTTCCGCCCCCTCTTCCGCAAAATTTCCCTGAACCATGTTGGCTTCATTTTTGGTCTGTTTCAGTGATGAGGTGCTGGGGGTCTCCCACACAGGCTACCCCAACCCCTCACTCAGCTTGCTTCCGCGAATGTGATGCGCTTAAGCAAAAACAGCACATGCATGTCCTGTCTCCTCGCTTTCGTGACCTCAGATGCACATTAATTTAACTGCACTGGCCTAAGGAATAACTGCTCAAGGCAGGCTACAATGGCAGCTACTGAAAGAACCCAACGCCTAAAAGGACCATGTCAGTCTGTCCAGGTTCCCTAACGCTTTGGACGTCAAAGCTCTCCGTACATGGGAAGTGCCATTACTAGACCACTGTTTGCCACGGCGGTGACGGGAGCACCTGCCGCCTGCCCAAGCTTTCAGCACTGAAACGAAAGGCGTCAGGACGCTTCCCCTTCACGCTGTGTATCGCGAGGGAAGCCACAGGCAGCTTTGCCACTGCGGCCCAGCACCACAGCTGGAAAGGGAGCTGGACGCAGGGAAGGTCCATGCTCGGCCTGGGCTCCTGGATGCTCAGGCAGCCACTCGGCTTCTTCCTTTTCGAAAGCCACCGTGGTCTGGCCTTCCAGTTATCTGTGCTCCTGAACACGGGGTGTCAGCTGGGACAAGCAGGAACACATGGGGAGGCAAATGCACGCTGACGGGATGGCCCTGCTGGAATGAGCCTTGCCTATCTGTCTTGGCCCCAGCAAAACAGAGGCAGGATGCACGTCACTGGGGGAGGCAGAACAGCAGTGCTGGTGCTGACAGTGCACACAGGTGGTGGCACTGCTGATGAAAGCGTGCAGAATTCCACAGTATGCTACAGACAGGAACGAGGGGCAGGTGTACTTCATCGCACTGGTCACCAGAAATGGTGCGCTGGGAAGATCTTGTCCTCCTGACCTGGCTCACTCTGAACGTGGCTTCACCATGGGTCAGAAAAGTCCTGCGGTTGGAGATAACATGCATAAGCAGCCTGCTCCTCCAAGGGACAGGCTGAATGAAGGTCGCCTGTTGCTGAGTCTCTGGCTTCCGCCTTGGGACTCAGAGTGGGGTTTGGTGGTTGCATTTAAGCGGCATACAAGTTCTAGAAGTCAGAACTTGTGTGGGTTTCAGGAGGCTGAAACTTGACCACAAGATACTTTACATTACACCCCGAGTTTATAGTTTGAAAATAACTCTCATCCAGATAAACAAACCCCTAAACATAGCTAGTCAGAAGATTTATGGCCAGCTAAGACTTTATGAGTGACAGGCCAGAGTTGTTCATCATGGCTTTCCTGGGTCCTGGCTGCATTGTCCACTATGAGACCTGCTTGTCTCTAAGTCTTTTCTATGACTCAAATGTTTAAAGAGGGCTGGAGAGATTGCTCAGCAGTTAAGGTTCTTGCCTGCGAAGCCTAAGGACTCATGTTCAACTCTTCAGGTCCCACATAAGCCAGATGCACTAGGTGATACAAGAGCGCAAGGTAGCACATACGACTGGAGTTTGCTTGCAGTGGCTGTAGGCTATGGTGGGCCAATCCCGCCCCCCTCTCTCCCATAAAAATGCTTAAATAACACTAGTCCTAGAGTTCCAGTTGTGCAATAAGATGGCTGAGGCACTTTGTAGATGGCAACACTTGAAGACTGAAATATATGTGCTCCGCTGTTCCACACAGACTGACGTCACTCACTCCGTTATGATTTGTAGGAAGTCTAGACTTGCTCCTCGAGCTGAGAGGCTGTCAGAAAAGGAGAACCAGACCCTGAACCATGACGTCCTGGGGACCTGCTTGCCTTGCTTCCGCTAGAAAGTGGGCATATCTGGGTGGAAAAACACAAAGCCACATGACTCTCTTGTCCCATTTGCACAAATGGCACTTAAATGGGAGAACAATGAAATACTAGGAGGCTACAGGAGTTAGCTCCCCATTGCTGGGACAAAACACCTGACTGACAAACAAACAAACAAACAAACAAATAAATAAAGGCAGCTATGGGAGGAAAGGGTTTATGTCAGGCTTACAGGTTCCAGGGGAAGCTTCATCATGGCGGGAGAAGCCGGCTCACTTCATCACGCATCCACAGCACAGGGAGAGCACAGTGTAAGCCAGCTGACTCTGAACACAGGGGACTGGACTAAGGGGCCTGAGAGTCAGGCTCCAGTGAGCACCTCCTCAGCAAGGCTCTACCTCCCTAAGGCTCCCCCAGCTGGGGGTGGGCAAAGTGGAAAGCTTACCACAGACATCTGAGGCGATGGGGGGCATCTTATATGCAAACCACCAAAGAGACTGATCTAAAGTAACCATGATGTTACTGATAAGGTTTTATCACCTACTAGGTTTCACAGCCAGTATCCCCCACCCATGCCAGGTGGGGCACTCTATTGACTGATATGCGTTCACACTAGGACATCTGACTGAAAGAGACCAGACAGTTCCTCGTCAGCGGGACACACCACGGCGTGAGGGACTGTACTTGCTGGCCCACGCGATGCTGGGAAGAATAAGGAGAGCACAGTGCAGCCAGCAGCTCCTGACAGAGCTGCACTCTTGGCTCACAGTGTCCACGCTTACACTGGGGAGTCCCCTTTGACGCAGTCTGCTTGCTGTCTGTGGAAAGCACCGCCTTGGTGTCCACCCTGGCCTCTCCCACGTGCCTCCTGGACGGCTATGTGCCTCACGCACTAGCTTGCCTGTCACCTCAGTGTCATGGCAGGCTCCATGTAGCCCTTCTGTCAAAATGGATTTTCAGGCAAGAGCGACAGTCACTCCCCATGCTTCACTGAGTTTGACACTATTGATCTACTGCTGACGCTCAGCCCTCTCCATGGGCTGAATTCCAACAGGTGGCCTGCAGTCACCAACTTCCCTAGAGGCCAGGAGACAAAACGGTGCAAGTGGCTTTTTGAGACATCCCTCCCTTAAAGCAAACTTCCGAAGGTCACTTTTGATGGCAGGGTGGCTTTCCAGGGGTGTCTTCTGCATGAAGGAGACAGAGAAGCAAAGATGACAGCAGAGTGCTGCCATGACCAGGTTGCTGCCTGCAGTCCATTTGTCCCTGGATCCCATGGGGGATACTAATGGAGCCACCATTCCCCAGACATGGGCCTTCTGCTTCGCAGTGCTTGGTCCTCTCAGTCTGACCCCTGGCTTTCAGCCGGATGCACACAGTGATTGGCTAGGGGACCCATCGTTCAAAGTGGCCTTGAGGGCCTCCACCAGCCCACGGGCACAGTGCAGGCTGCTTGCTGCCAAGTTCCTGAAGCTCAATGAGCCATTGCAGGGGAGCCATCCCTCCAGCTCTCATTCAGTCCCCTGCGTGAGCTCCAGGAACATGGCCCTGGGATCATCTTCTCTCGTGTTTAACTCCCAGACTCCCCCCAGCTCCCCAGCAAAGGGCAGAGAGGAACTCCTGTGGTTTTATTTGTGTGTACGCGTGTCCCTATTTGCATGTGTGTGCACACTTGTGTAAGGAAGCCAGATGACTACTCAGGTGCTACCACCAGGCGCCATCCAGGTTTTGTGAGACAGGATCTCTCACTGGCCGGAAGCACCCCAATCTCCTCTCTGTGCCCCCTAAGAACTGGGATTCAGGCACATACCACCACATTTGGCTTTTATGTAGATGCTGGAGATCCAATTCAGGTCTTCATGACTACATGGCGAGTATTTCACTGACTAAGCCTTCTATCTGGACTGAGTAGACATTTTTGGGTTCCCTAACACTCCCCTCTCTCTGTATCCCAGGACTACCCTGTGAAGCAGGCAGTGAGGAAGGGCTTTCTGCTCCCGGTGCAGGTTGTGGTGCCCCCACCACTACCAGATGCATCACTAAGCAACACCTTGCAAGACACAGTGAGGCTTTCCTGAGTGCAGCGGCTGCAATGAATAATACATTACACACACGGTGCAATTGGGCGCCCGTTTTATATCTCTCTGTGTAGTTTTATAGCTAATTAATCAGGTGACCATCTACACTAAAAAGTGATAAACCCACAAAAGCCAATAGGAGTTTTTCTTTTAGACAAGGTGCCACAGGCAGGGGGTGAAGAGGGGAGTCTGACAATGATATTCACAGAGAACTAATGAAAACCCTCGTGTGGCTCTTCCCAGAACACAGGGCAAAATGGGTGTTACATCATTCCCCCAGTTCTAGGGCCCCAAAACAAAAAGTTACACAGCAAGTATTTTCTGATTAAAATCTGGTTTCTGATTGTTTCAGCGAAAAAACTTCTAGAATTTGTTATTAGCATTCATGATGTCACCGGACTGCAAGGATATAGTCTGAGGACTGTAGGCAGGTCACACTGTCCTTTAAAACATCACCCTTGTCTACTTTAATAGCTGATTAGTGTGGCCCTTAAAATTCTCAGCAGATTTTCCCCATAAGCAGCACTGGGTGTGTTCCCAAGGCCGCTGCTCGTAGACAGGCACCTTCCAGCTGGCCCTGGCAGCCCCAGGCTTCTACTTGGCAATCTTTCTCAGGAGCAGCCTGGCTGAGTCACTCTGGAGTTGTTCCCAGAGCCCTACCCTCTGCTCCGAGGAGCTCTCCTGGCTTGGCCTATTGTTTCTTTCCTCCTGCAGGTGTGGCAAACCTGTGGCAAGACCTGGTCTCCTGTTCAAGCCTATGGCATCTTCCTGGGCAGCCCTGGGCAATCCCCAGTATCCCTAGCCCACGGAGGAAGTCACGGTGTCTGTTTCTGCAAGTGTCCCCACCTGTTTCCATGGATCCACTGCTGTCATAGCCGTTTGTTAAACCATCCCACCGGGTGGTGCGGGTGCAGTGGCCACCATCACCTGTGGGCAAAGCGCGCTCTGCAAGCTGCATGCCTCACGCACATTATCTCCCGTCAAGCTTAGTATGGTGCCCACTCTCCCCGGCAAGGGTCCTCTGCAGTGGAGTGCCTCGGTGGCAAGGTTCTCCTGGACTGGTCACGCCACGACTGCCCATCTGTATGCTTTTTCTTGCCCTGGGATCCAGGTTGCGCCCTGCTCCTGCCTCCTTGGTACTCACTTCTTTATCAGGGCAGCAATACTGGTGGGTGTTTGCACTCAGAGCTAAGTAACCCAGGCTCACCCAGTGGCTATAGGTCATGACTCGGTTACTGACCCTCCCTACATCGGTTTCCTCACCTGTGAAACCTGTGACATCCACTTTAGAGGCTGCTATGGTGATTGCTCAATCCCTAGTGTCCATGCAGAGGTTTGTCTCCCAAGAGCACGGCTGCCCTATCCTACCTGGCTCTCTGTGCCTCGGCTATCATTCTGCGGAGCTCCGGAGACACCTGTGTGCAGTAAACCCATGTAGAGTCTGGCTTCAGCTGCCTCATGCTGGACAAAGCATTTCTAACCATCCAGACTAAGATATTAACACAGAGTTCAGAAGGCACGAGTACTGAGTGCCAAACGTCCACACAACCCTGAAGGTGGCTGAGACAAGTGCCTTAACTATGAGTCCTGGGTAGGTTGAGGACCTGAAAACTGTTAAAATCATTAGTGCCTTTTGACAAAATATGCAAGTAAAAGCTCTGTTCCTTTCCAATGCTAAAAGACAACTTAGTTGCCCCAAGAGATACCAATAGCTCACAAGGGCTTGCTGTCAAGCCTTGAAGTCAGCCATTGTCTTTGGACTGAATTGAGTCAATTTAATCAGAATTGAAGAAGCAGTTGTACTGGTGGATACAGTTTCTGGGGGTGAATTTAATCAAACCCAAAGCCACATCTTAAGGGATTTAAACCACCACCAATTTCAGCTTTACTGCCATCTTAAGACCTGCTTGCATTTTGTTGTTGTTGTTGTTGTTGTTTTGGTTTTTCGAGGTAGGGTCTCACTCTGGTCCAGGCTGACCTGAAATTAATTATGTCATCTTAGGGTAGCCTTAAACTCATGGCAATCCTCCTACCTCTGCCTCCCGAGTGCTGGGATTCTTAAAGGCGTGCACCACCACACCCGGCTGTGTATCTTTTCAATGAGGAGGGCTGAGCCAGTTTATGTCCCTTGTCTTACAGATCCAAGGAGGAAGGTCGCCCATCAGAGGTACTGGATCAGTCACTCCACCACCTATGGATGGACCGTGTCTTGAAGGGGTGTAGTTGACTCATATTCTTTTTAAACATTTTTTATTATTTATTGATTTTTATTAAAAAGTTGTACTCATAGACCCCCTCACCCCACCCCAATTCTGCTGAGGGTCTTCAGTGGGTTATTGGTATTCATTGTGGGGACCAAGAGGCCTCAGTCTCTCCAAGGGGGAGAGGGAGAACATGGTGCTCAGGCTATTCCCACCCTCCATGGACAATCTTTCTACCCCCTCTTCTGCAATGCTCCCTGAGCCTTGGGAGGCAAGAGAGGGATCTGGTTAATGCTGCTTTCTCTGTAGACTCTGGATCTCCGTTTTGATGAGGTCTGAGTGAGCATAGCACCTGCTGTCACAGTCCCTGGACTGGCTTTTAGGCTGGTCATGAGAGCAGCATCCGTGTCACCACTTCCTCTGTAATGGCCGGGCCAGGGCAGACGAGGTGGAGGTGACCCCGCTCGTGCTGGACAGTCAGCTCTCTCTTCTTGATGGATTCATGTGTCCTGGTTCTCCCCAGTATTCTCTATCTGTAAAGTAGAACCGATTCCCTAATCAAAAGTGAGAACAGTTTGAATAAAAACGGTCATGGAAAGTGAAGAGCAGGGCACATTTTCCAGATGGGGCCCATAGAGAAAGTGAAGTGACATGTCTTGTTTACATCCTTTAAGGAGCTACCTTTGAGTCATGAGGTACCCAGCACCCTCCACTCTTCTTGCCACCTATTAGGCAGGATATATGGGTCAGCACAGAACCTAGGTCCTGACTCCTTGAACATCAACACAGCCCAATGTTAGACATCTGCCACACCTGGGCCATTTTCCTAATGACAACACCACACTTCCTTTCACACTCAGAATAAGGCTCATCCACTAACATCATATTAGAGATTGTGTGTGTGTGTGTGTGTGTGTGTGTGTGTGTGCTTTGAAGATAATGCCCCACAGGGTGGGACAAGCAATCCTATGCTGGATTCCTTTAGCCTCTGTCATTACTAAACAGACTAGATATGCTGTGAAGTGGAGTTACTAGCTTTGTATTAAATTCTAGCTCAGGACCCCTTGCCATGTGACTCCAGTTATTTCCTGCCTACATTCTTCATCACAGAAAGAAGTGAATTAGTATAAAATGTTCCAATATAGTAAGAAGGACTTGTGGGCACTCTCACTGGCTTCCTGTTGGCATGCTTTCATTTGTGTTCTCTCTGGAATGATTTAACACAATTTTCATTGTTAAAATTAGGTTGAATTAAAGATTATAGCTTGCCATATATTCTCCTCTAAAGATAGTGGCTTTTTTTCCTTCCAATATAGTAACTCTGCCTTCACTGAGATCTCTCTTTTTAAATAAAAACACAGGCTTTCCTTGTCCTTCCCCATCACTGTGACACTGCTTCCTGTAACTGTGATTATTGGTGAATGATGTTTACCTGACACTGTCTTTCTAAGCCCCTGGGAGTGATATTGGTCATTCATAAATGGCCTATTGATCAGTCTCAACTGGGAGTTAAACCCAGGTCTTGAAGAGGAATTACTAGATTTCAAGTAACACTTGCAGGGGAACGTTCAGAGTTCTGAGTACAGTGCTCTGGGGACTGGGAGGCACCCCAGTAATGTCTGCTGTTTATGCAGAGCTTGGGGACATGGAAATGCCAGGTCAGACAGTCACTGCTCCAGGACAGTCCCTGGCTGTCTCTGGCCAGCTCTCTCTGAGTACAGCTCTCTTCAGTTTCACAAGGGACCTTTTGTAGGAGAAAAAAGATGTAAAAAGAGACTGGTAAATATGATTTATGACTTGTTTAATATTTAGACACTGGGTAATTTTATTATTGATACAATGTTTTAGCTTTTTGTGCGTGTGTGTTTTATTAAACACAAATTTAGTCATTTTCCTATCAGAAGTGTGCACACACACAAACACCTGTCCCTCTGCTTGACTGGGTGTGTGGCTGGGCATGGGAACAGGTCTGCATGTATGCAGAAGTCACCTGGATGCCCAACGAATAGGCTTGAACACTTCTTTCAAAACCTAAGGAGGGAACACATGCCAGCAAGTGCTCCGTGGACCCTAAACTGATTAATTGCAATGCCAAAGAGCTTTATTCTGCTTAATAAGAAATTAGATCACAACGGGGATTTGCAGAAATTACCCTGAGATATTTGTGTGTTTGAATGATTGAAAAATTTGTGATAAAAATTGCATACCGGGTTTGAATCCTAAGATTGTGAACAAATAAATGCATGCTGGACTAAGCAGAATCCCAGAGGGAAACCACTTCCAGCTCTGAACCATGGTGGACAGGGACAGGGTGAGAGAATTCCAGAAAAATACCCTTCCCAGCTCATCATGGTAGGCAGGGACAGGATGAGAGAATTGCAGAAAAAATACCCTCCCAGCTCTGAACCATGGTGGGCAGGGAGAGGATGATAGAATTTCAGAAAAATGCCCTCCCCAGCTCTGAACTATGGTGGGCAGGCACAGGGCAGGGGTGTCAGGGCTTTACGAATGTGATGACGGCTCTGCTGTCCGTCCATCTGGATGGACAACTGAATAGTTCATCTGGAATTAGTTAAATCTTAATATTTACCCCTGGATATACTTAAATCTTGGGATAGCATCACTGAATTATTCACCAATGCTATCTATTACATATGCACTTTGTACGTCTAGTGTCAAAGATGATGTCCAGCCTATTAAAACCCTCTTGTTTTAAATGCAGTGGTAATGGTGGAAATTAAGGTGCACATTGTTTCATTAGGAGGGAGAAAGGCAGCCTCGTACACAGCTCCCTGAGCAACTTCTGAACATCTTTTAAGTCAACCTTGTGCTTTAGTCAACAGGGGAGGTTTGACCCCTCACCTCCCCAACAACCATTCGTTTCATTATTTATCTGAAGGAATCAGGCATTTTTTGTTCTTTCACCAAAGTCCCTGACACCGGGATATTTTTAATAGCTGAGATTTTTCATTCTTGTCACTATGTCTTTTTGAAAGTACAGGTATTTTCATACACTGTGTAGCTAATGAGTGGAACTTCAGAATCCAACCTTTGCTCATAATCACAGCACAGGCCTGCAGAAGGCTTACTAGTAGGACCATGGAAATTAATTATTGAGCTCCTTATTGTAGGCTCGTCATCTGTTTGATATTCGCTGGCACAGAAGGAGTCAGACAATGAAATCTCTCCTCCCTCTGCCCTGTCGCTGTCCCCCCCTTCCCCTCTGGAGGCCAGGACACCCACCCTCTGCCTGCAAAGGACCCATGTGGGGATAGGAGGAAGCTAGCCACAGGGTGAGAATTAAACAAAATAAAATTTTAAAAAAAGACACTGACTTTCCTCTAAGGGAGGGTTTCTAGTGTCTCTGCAAACATCTCTCTGGATGGTCATGATTTTCAATGTCCTTTGGGCCCATTTGCTTCCAGGTTAAAGGTTCTCCCCAAAAGAGCCACGGATGGAGGCCTCTACCTTAACTTGACTTCAGCAGGGAGCTTCCCTGTCCCCTCGATTCATGA